>JABSTQ010003429.1:0-62509 GCA_013358835.2 Ixodes persulcatus
TCGTGTCTACTGAGTCAAGAGATCCAAAGCGTCAAAAGATCCACTATTGGACCTTCTGACTCGTTGGACCTTTTGACTCGTTGGACCTCCTGACTCGCCGTGGATCTTTTGACTCGTTGGATCTCTTGGCTCGTTGGACCTCTTGACCCACATTGGATCTTTTGACTCGTGTCTGGCGAGTCAAAAGATCCAACGAGTCAAAAGATCCATTATTGGACCTTTTGACTCGTTGGATCTTTTGACTCGTTGGATCTCTTGACCAGAAGCGGGCGGCCGCCCCCGTCGCCCCCTCCCCCCCCCCCCCCCCCCCCTTGGATCCGCCCCTGAGTCCCGCAGCTCCCCACACCTTTCGAAAGAACCGGCTCTGATGCCACATTGGCCACATCTTCCCTCATACGGGCTCCGATTCTGGTAAATTTACGTTGTGTGTGAGCTGCTGACTGTCTGAAAAGGAACGCTGAGACATTTCAGAAGGGAAGGAAACCGAAAAAAAATCCAGTCATTGTCGAAGGGAGTGCACACGAGCAAGAGATAGGTCGACAACGTTAAGCCTTTCGTCGCCGCTGCTCTCGTGTGTGGTACTTTTGAGACTTGTTTCCCGTCGTATTTCTGTCATCACCGTAGTCTCGGGCAGTTTTTTTTTTTTTTTTTTTTTTTTTGTGTTCGCATGATACTACGGCATTTACGTGGATTCGTGAAACAAGTCCTGCTACGGTTTGAGTGACATGTGTGACAACTAGCCAACGATGACTCTGGTCGATTAATCGATAGACCTCACTCGAGTCTTGACAGAGAGAGGCTTCTTGGAGTTCGTGTTCAAATATTTTCGTCGCGGATATTGTGGGACGAATCCCGGAGAAAAGCTCACCGGAGAAAAGCGCACCGGAGAAAAGCTCACCGCAAAACCGGCGGATGCGAAGAAAAGCTCACCGGCCATTGAGCGTATGCGGAGAAACGCTCACAGATTTTTTTTTCTACTTTTTATATGGAGGCTGTTGGATCATGCGTAACATGTATCAGTTTATTACCATTAAAATTCGTCAACTTTGTAAAAAAGAAAATGTACTTTTTTGTATTATTTGTTAAGCTTATTGGGTATATTACTCCCAAATTAATAATTGCGGGCGAGTGTTTTCTGTGGCTTACTCTGTAGGCAACGAAAGCCCAACTCAAAATTTTATGAACTTGAAGAACAGGAAAAAGTTCGAAAACTTAATAATGTCTGCCTAAAACCTAAAAATCAAAACTGTAAATGCCGAAAATTCGAAAGTGCATGCACAACAACGCGGTGCCGGAAATTCTCTTTGAAGCTTTTGTTAACCTTTGAAAATAGGACAAAGCAGATATCGAAACTTATTTCTTTGACGGAGAAGCACGTTTTCTAGCCGTTCGTGCTGGTGTTTCCACACGTTGCCTTTGTGTGATAGTGCCTTTCTACGGCGAGCCACTCATGACCTTCAGAGCTGCACACTGGCACCGTTGTTACTCGTGACCTATTGGCGACTCCAGCGAAATCGACGCCGCGTAGCGGCAACGCCGCGAAGCTCATGAGAGGAGGTCGTTTCAACTCTGTCGTCTGCTATCGCTATTTGGTACTCCTAGGCAGCATAGAGTATCGTTTCCAGTAATTATTTTTATGCTTCCGCCGTGTCATTCCTACGCATTGACTAGAAGAAGGTATCTACCGTCGAAAAATCGCTATGCTTTCATGTGTAACACCGATTTTACGCTACAGTGCAAGAAATTGATGGTGGTCCGCGTGCTGAACGACGAAAACGACCTCCTTTCGTCCGCCATTTTGCCTGACCAGCGCGCCCCCTATAGTTCGCTGGAGTCGCGAATATAAGAATTAGTCTTCTGTAAGGTAGCAAATAGGGCGAGTTGGTAAACGTTATACATGATAAAAACCACTCAAACGACGACGACGGAATGAAGACGACAAACACGACAGGGCGAATCTGTTCTCGCAACTGAAGTTTTGTTAGTGAAATTAACACAAAACAAAGCAGCGTAGCCGACACTGATTACATCAACAAACACCTACTTATCTATTAGGCACTACACAATATTTGAAACTGAAACGGTTCACACACCGCTATTCATATTAGCTCGCAAAGAACAAACATCTTTATTTGACAGAGCTACCGACGGCACCCTGCCAGTTGTCAATAAATTGTTGTCTTTTTTACCGGTGTACGATGTTCTGATTTTATACTTGCGGCTTCATTAATATACAGAATGGGTGATTACTAATTTCTGATGAATTAGTAAATATGTCCAATGAACTTCAAGAATATTGCAAAAAAGCGGACATATTTTTAATGAGGTGACGAATGCGAATTATGTTAAATTGCGATGTTTGACGCAGAATCCGCTAAGTTCAAAAAGAATGGGTGAGCTTGTCTCCGCATCCGCTCAAAGGCCGGTGAGCTTTTCTCCCCATCTGCCAGTTTTGCGGTGAGCTTTTCTCCGGTGAGCTTATCTCCGGTGAGCTTTTCTCCGGTGAGCTTTTCTCCGCCGCCCTCGCGTCGCACGCTAGAGTTGGCAGATTTCGGCGACTTGGCTCATTTGAAAATCAGATCGTAATATTTGACATGGAGTCTTCCTATATGATACTGAAGAGGACTGCATAGTTTTCTAAACATCAAAAATGAAGCAACTCCGCTTCATTTTTCATATTTAGAAAAGTATGCCCCCTCGTCCTAAGAAATTTTAAGAAGTTTTAACAGATCTGGTCTTTCTCGGTCGTACTCGGTTGCAAGAGTGTGAACGTGCCTTTAGGTGTTCGTTCGGGCTGAAACTTTAGGCCCGTTCGCACTCTTGCAACCGAGTACGACCGAGAGAGACCGAAACTTGTTAAAACCTCTTAAAATTTCTTAGGACGAGAGAACACACTGGCACACTGGCGCCATCTATGCGGTGACCCAGGAACTGCATTTCACAAGAGCGAAGGTTTTGCGGTATTTCCGAGGTCAAATGTGCGTAATACCTATAAGAAAGGTCCGTTTATAACGTTGACAAAAGTTTTTCGAGCCAAGAAAGAAAGGATAATGCTCGAGAGAAATAGAAAGTATGCCGGACCGCCAAGTTTACACTGCTACCCAATAGATGGCGCCAGTGTATCCTCTCGTTGTAAGAGGTTTTAAGGAACCCAGTTTTAAGAGGTCTCAAGAATTTGAACGGGCCTTTTGGCATCTGGTGGTGACCTCTAGCGCCACCTTTGGGCGGAGAAACAGCGTTACGCGATGCGTACTTTATTTTTGCGCTAAAAAAAAAAAAAAAAAAAACTGTAATTTTTTTTTTGTGACACTCTGTACAGGTCACGAAAACAGGACAAGGGAAAGGAACATGTGTCTGATAATGAAAAAAACAGTTAGGGCGCAGGCGAGCTGGTGTAGGTTTAACATTTTGTTAGACCACCTGAGACTGGGCGGAAGAAACACGACGACGTCACAAACACAGCTAACCACTTTATTCAGTGCTCTCTCCTTTTATACATCCTGAACCCAAAATCGTCACCATAAAAAAACACTCCAAACAATGGCACCAAGGGGACAACACGCCTTGACTTCGCAACCACGCTTGTCTTAAACAACAACAACAACAACAACAAAAAAAAAACGAACCACTTTGAACTAACAAAAGGTACGCACACCTCAAAACATCGGCAGAAGTTAACATTCTTTGACCTCGAAGCCACTCTTATCTTTACAAAAAACGAACAAGCGAACCACACCGAACCGACTGCAGTTCGAACCCATCAACCTGTTACACCTTCTTTTCTTCCCCCCCGCCCTTTTTTTTTTTTTTTTACGTACGCATACAAACGAAACAAGACAAAGGAGGTACCTCTCGCGAAAAACACAAAACCTGTTCAATTAATACCCGCAGAAAAGCTTTCGCCCTATCACTAAGAAGCATAGACGCCTGGCTTATGCAATTGCCGATCAACCTAATTTTTACTGTCTCTTTTACAACCCTTTTGACGTCATTAACCTCTTTGCATACTACCGCTGTACTGGACCACTCGGCTGAACAGCTTCTGCATTCTTGTAGATGTGTCGACATTTCGGAATTAGTCACTTTTATCTTAACGTTTCTTTTGTGCTCTGTTAGACGATCGTTCAAGCATCTTGAGGTCTGCCCTATATACATAAAACAGCAAGTCATCGGTATGTCGTAAACGACACCAGTTTCACAAAGCACAGATTTTTCCCTGTGGCGCTTTTGGCACCCTTTTTTCTCTCTTTGGAACGGGGTGAGGTTGCCCAACTTAAAGTCCGAGCTGAAAACCACATTAACGCCAAATTTTTTGCACACGCTTTTACATTGTGTGACACGGTGTGAAAATACGGCATCACTGCGATCCTGTTTCTCGATTTGTCCTCTGCTTTTTCCTTTTCCCGGTTCATTAAACTGACACATCAAAATCATATTTTTTTTTTTTATTATCCGAAACGATTGAAAACGGTGCCGGGACATTTCCCTCAAAATTCGAAACTTGGGAATTCAGTATTTGTGAATTAAAAAAAAAAAAAACAATTTCCAAATGCCGAATTTGAAGTTCCCGCGCGATCCCCGCCAGTGCAGTCAGTCAAATTTTGCGGTCTCCTGCAACTCGACTTTCTCTCGGACCTCCGCTGACCCGATGGGAGGAGGAGGCTAATTGGTGCGATAGAAGGGAGCCGGCGCTTCTTCTTGAGCGTTGTGAATAAGATGGGGGAAGGGAGAGAGGGCCAATTGTGGATGCGCACCTGGGGCGCGGAAACCCAGAGCCGTATATGTAGAGAGTTTGGCCATTCGTTGGATTAGGAGGCGCCATTGGCCAAAAGCGGGCTGGGCGTGTCCCAGGGCGTCTTCAGAAATTCGAATGTGACCAACCAGAAGCCGGAAATAATACCCTGGCGGTGGTCGCGAGAAACAAACCTGATAACTGCATTGGAGTAACTCTCGATGACTGAAAATATGGTACACGTGATGTTTCACTCACGCTCATCCGAAATGATGATGGAAGAGTGCGACTAGCAGAACGATCGACATAATCCGTATGCCAAGCGCCGAGGGCCGGGAATCTGCCGTCCGAGAGGTCACACTCTGTCCAAGCAAAACAGAGTTGAGCGGCGCATTCGTTTCTTACATCTTTCTGCGTGATCATGATCAAAACAACCCGCGTACCCTATTTTCAACTACAAAGAGTTACTACACTTCACTCTTACGCGCTTATTAAAACCATTTACGAACATAGACCTTTGATCAGAACTGTTTCTCGCTACCACCGCTAGGGGATTCTTTTCGGCTTCTGGTTGGTCAAGAGAGCATGCCAAGCCCTCTTTCCGAGTCTGCCGCACGCCCTGGCTCTGCCCGCGCCTCCCATTGACCAAACTCCGGTTTCTTCCCCTACTCGCCGATCTGCTCGAGCGCCGCCAAGTTTTCTGAGAGAGGACACAAATCTAGGAAGGGACATCTCACCGAACTCTGATTTTTGGTATTTCAAAAAGAGGGGCCGTAGTGCGTTCGCAATTGCGTTAAAAAACATGTTTTACGATTGCCGTTATTAAATGTTATAGAAATGTCGCCTACAAAGCTTCTAAATTTCCTGATTTTTGCCGTCACCGATCAAAAGAAGCGAGGAGGTAGCGGCGGGAGATTTAAATGCCAAAAATAAAAAGGCGCGCGCGCGCGCGGGGAAATTTTTTTTCGGGATGCGTTTTTTTTTTTTTGCGTGTCTATGACTACAACTTGCGTCGTTTTAGACAATAAAAAAAATACGATCTTTGGGGTGTCAGTGCCCCTTTAAGGTCACTTGCCTCCCGATGAACTCTCCCTCGTAGCCTGCGTTAATCAACCTTTGCCACTGCCCCCTGACTGCCTTAGCCATGAAATGAACACAAGACCTGTTCAGAGCATTGGTGAATAGCGATCTAATGACACTCGCCTTTACCGTCTTAGAGTGGCAGCTCTTCTTAGGGAGTACTGGTTTCGGGGCATCTTTTCCATACTCCCAGCATAGGGCTTCACCCACATGAAGTTTTAGGTCCAAAAACTGTAACTCATCATTCGTTGGTTTTTCCACTGTGAAGTTCAGTTCAGGAGCTGATGACACTATTAATGACTTAGCTTCTCCGTAATTCCACTCTGAAAGGTGCATACCACAATGTCGTCGACATATCTCCTGACTATACAGCAACTTGACGGCATTTTTCCTAGTCCTTCTACCACGGCAGAATCAAGAGAGTTCAGGTATATCTCCGCCAAAGCTGGTGCCACCGATGAACCTATGCACACTCCATCTTTCTGCACAAATATTTGCCCATCGTATTCAACCACCGTTGAACGAAGATACAAATCCAACACCGTCAGGAAACAATCTACCGAAATGCCCGAACCTGACTGAAATTTTACAAGATTACTCTCCAGGGCCTCTTTTACTCGCTTCTTCAGTCTGTTCTTCTCCAACGAATAATAAAGGTCTTTTATGTCCATAGAAAATATCGAGCACTTCCTGTCATGATGGACCTCCAAGATGTCAATTAATTCGTTTGAGTTTCTCAGTGAGAGCGAATATTCAAGCCTTGCATACTCTAACCCTTGTTGCAGAAATTTAGACACCACCATCTGCCAAGTTCCGTTCTCATTTATCACTGTGCGGAAAGGAAGCTCAGGTTTATGGTCTTTTAGAAAAAAACTTCAGGCTCAATGTTTAGTGTTTTGAGCTCACTATCCTCTTTGCCGTCCCGTCAAATTCCTCTTCCCTAAGAACCCCACAAATTTCTTTTCTCATCTTTCCAATATTCCCCGTCCATTCCACAAACAGGGAATTCAACGCCTCCTTTGCCTTCTTCCGGAAAACCGAAGTTTGGTAAGATTGCAAACTTCCCAGTTTTGTCCGTCTGCAATACCTCTAGCGATTTACATTCCAACTCGTTTTTTACCGCCTTTACTTCACTAAAGTTCCTTCTCTCCGTTGGGTAATCCTTGCCCATGACATTTTCCATTCGGCCAATTGCTTGATCAACGAAAGCTGCCTTCTCATCCTGAGTGACAACTTTCGCGATTGACATATCGACGAGAACACGTCCAACCTCGACGGTTTTACATTTACACAAAACTTCGGCCCTCTACTTAAAAATTCTTCATTCTTCCGGGATACCGCTTCCTTACATGGGTTTACAAGGGACGTGTGGGGTACATCAAGATGGGTGGTGCACAAAAGCACCCGATGTCAAAAGCACCATGTCATATGCCCCGCGGCAAACGCCCCGCCCTTTTTGCCCCGCTTTCAAAAGCCCCAGTTTCAAAAGGCCATGACGCGAATCTCCCGTGTCAGTGGGCCGCGACCTTAGCGCGAGTGCGGAGCATACTGCTTTTAACGAAGAGACAGTAAGTGTGCACGCGATTCGGGACACAAGGAACAAATAATCGAATGAAGCGTCCCGTTCTTCAGGCGTACACTATATACATTCACGTCTTGTGACGTTACAAGTGAGAACAAACAAAAAATATCAGTCGCTGGCAAAACAATTAAAGTTACAGTTTTTAGAAATAAGCATTGAACCAAAGCTTTCGTTGACTCTGAAGCACACGCGGATTCACAGCTCCGACGGTTCTGTCAAAACTGTTAACCCGCAGCTCATGGCGCCGTACTTGTTACGTAAATAGCCCCAAACGCCAATTCATTTTGTACGTCGTCCTAAAAAATATTTGTACCCATCTAGGTAGATAAAGTCTATAATTCGATGTCTGAGTATACCTCTATGACAGCAGGGTGCATCGCTGGTTATGCAAGCTTATGCAATTGGCCACTTGTAGTACGTCATTGTAAGTTTTTTTGTGGGTGAAGGTAACCTTATTTTGTTGTTTCTTTCACTTAAAAGAGTTTTTGTATACCCTCAACGGATGAGGTAAAAACATAGAACAATGCTGGTTGAAGCGCGAAGGGGGGGGGGGGGGGGGGGGGCAGTGAGGACGGGGCTTTCGGCACGGGGGGAATACGGGACGGGGTAATTGAACGAGGGGTTTTCGAAAAGTAGGGCTAATGGCGCGGGGCTTTTGCGACTGGGATTTTGCACGCGGGCCAATCGTGCTACACCCCATCAAGATAACTGTTTTCTTGAGGAACTCCTTGATAAGTCTGCTGGGAGTATGGAAAAGATGCCCCGAAACCAGTACTCTACTCTAAGACGGTAAAGGCGAGTGTCGTTAGATCGCTGTTCACCAATGCTCTTAACAGGTCTTGTGTTCATTTCATGGCTAAGGGAGTCAGGGGGCAGTGGCAAAGGTTGATTAACGCAGGCTACGAGGGAGAGTTCATTGGGAGGCAAGTGACCTTAATGAACCGGGAAAAGGAAAAGGCAGAGAACAAATCGAGAAACAAGATCGCAGTGATGCCGTATTTTCACACCGTGTCACGTTTCGCGTTTCGACGTAGTCTGCAGCGAACCACCGCAGAAGCACCGCAGAAGCAGCCAGTTGAACTGGTACTCTCCCCAGATGCAGTAGAGGATTAATCGCTGGAACAAATTCAACCTCCTCCACCGATTCCGAATTAAAAGACAAACTCTCCCTGCCCCATAGCGCTCGTTCTGGAGAAGACGCCACAACCATATGCAAAGCACAAATACCCCCCCCCCCCCCCCCCCCCTATTTCGACCATTATTTTCTTCACCAACACGGCTTACCCGTCTGCTCGCACTGCGGAAGATTCCCAGAAAACCAACTCGTTTCCTGGTCATGTCCAGCAACAGCCCCCTCCCCACCCGATCTCCGATACCCCCCTCCATCTTCCAGGAAGCACTGGCTCGCTCCCCCACCAGAACTACAGGACGTCTACCATAAAACCCTACTTCGACATATCAAGAAGACCCAAGAGCACCTCAACCTAAAGGTCTAGCCTTGCTAGCCAAGAGTACCCGGACGAGAAACAACTCTTCAATAAAGAGGTTTATTTTCTCTCGTCTGGATTTGTAGATATTCCCTCTTCCTCCTTGGGTAACAGGCTCAGCTGTTCAATGTGGCGCTTCCAGGTATTTCCGTCCTTCCCGTGAATCTTCTATGTTCGGTTTCCTATAAGGAGTATTCACTGGGCGCCATATTTGTGGGTGATGTCTAGAGCGCATACTCTGAACGAGCCCACATTAATAGGCTGCTAAGACCGGCAATCTTGAGGGTGCGGAATGCACGTTACAAAATAACTGTGGAAGCTCGCCATCAGCACGCGCTCAGCAGTCGTGCACACAGCTATGGTCGGACGACGACGCCTTTTGACCATTTCTTGCCGTTCCTTTAGTTTCTTGCCCAGACCTGGTCGTTCTGATGTAGGTGTCGTTCTTTAGAGTTGTGGGAGGTGTTCTGCTTCGTCTTGTTTGATCGCACACCATCGGGTATTGATGGTCTGAGAAGGCCGAACCTTGTGCAAAATTGTTTTCCTGTCATAATTTTGGCAGGTGTTGAGCCAGTTGTCATGTGCGGTGTCGTCCGGTATGCCACCAAGACGTTATGGCATGCATCTTCCATGGTCAGCCCCGACTTCAGGTTTGCGTTGACTGACGACTTGAATGTTCTCACGAAGCTTTCTGCCGCACCATTCGTTGCGGGATGGTTCGGAGGGTGAGACTGACTGCTGCATTCCGTTTTTTATAATGAAATCCCGGAATTCGCTTGATCGGAATTGCGGGCCATTGTCTGTCACAATCCTTTCTGGCAGTCTATATCTTGCAAAGAGAGTTAGAAATGCTCTTACAGTGGCTGCCGAAGTCGTCGCGGTCATGGGCACTACCTCGGGTGATTTCGAGTATGCAACAATGATCAGCAAAAAATTTCATCCTTGAAAAGGTCCTGCGAAGTCTGCATTTAGGCGTTGCCTTTTCGTTTTTGGCTATTCCCACTGGTGTATGGGAACTCTGAGTGCCACGTTGCTCAGTTCCTGGCAGGATTGACAGCTTTGGACTATCGTTTCGATGTCATGATTCAAAAGCGGCCACCACACATAGTGTCGTGCCAGTCCCTTCATCTTTGTCATCTCCTCATGACCTTGGCGCAAGTCGTTCAAAACGTGTTTTTTGGCTCGTCGATGGTGTGGGGATTTTGATCCCTCAACATTCTGTCGCGTCAGCGTTTTGGCGCGCCGTGGTGGCCGCGCTGACGTAGCGAGAGGTGGCGCTGCTTACCACTGTGAGTGGCTTCTTCCTCTCCCCCTTTGGGCGATTTTCGTAACGAACCTCCGCAGAAAGGAGATCGACATGTCGCTCCCTGATTGGCCACTTCGCCCTGCTGTTTCTTAAAACCAGCGGACAGCGGGATCTCGGGTCTCTTCTTCCTGGGATTCGGCGGCGGCGACCACGGGGAACCGTCCGGTGCACCGGTGAGCGTTTACCCCGTCCTTTGTATTTTTGTGAGCGACCGTTCGGCCGTGGGCGATCTCCACACCGACGGCGTTCACCAGCTGATAGCCGCTGTCTTCTTGTTATTTGTTTTGTATTGTAAATAAACAGAGATTATCCCGTGACCAACCTGACTGGTGTCTCATTGCGCTCAACGAGCAGCATGCCACGCGAGTACGAACCCGCTTCGCGGTAGAGCGTCTCGCCGCGAATGTGGTACTCCCAAAGGCAGTGGCCCGAAGGAGAACCACAATGGTACGATGGCGCGTGTTCCCCACATGATGCAGTCGAGCTCCATGATGAGTTCCGTTTTGTGAGGGAGGTAAGGCTTGAGGTCCTCGGAATTTACTTCCGGCCATTTGTGCATGGTGAGTCTTAAGATATTAGATAACACGGTGTCCTTTCGCGTCCCTGTGCTGAACTGCGTATGTATCAGTGGGAGTCTTGACAGCATGTCTACGACTAAGTTTTTATCGGTTGACAGACGCTTTATGTCGAAGTCATACCCTGACAAGACGATCGCCCATCGCTGCATTCTTGCAGCAATTGTGCCTGAGATTTTCTTACTGGGATTGGAAATTGATACCAGGAGTTTGTGGTCCGTCCACAGCATGAAGTGGCGTCCAAACAAATATTAGTGAACTTTCTTTACGCCTTCAACTAGGCTAAGGGCTTCTTTGTCAACCTGAGTTGACTTTTGGAGAGCGTTCTTGACAGGAAGGCGATCGGCCTCCGTGGCTTGGTGGTATAGTACGTGTTGAAGTACTGCACCAATTCATGGCTCGAAGCGTCACAGTGCAGATCCAGAGGAAGTGCAGGGTCATAGTGCACTAGCAGACTTTGCTTGGTGAGTTGCTTCTTTGCTTCGCTGAAGGCTCTCTGGCATGATCTCGACAATTTCCACCTTTTATCTTTTCGCAGCAGTTCATGTAGCAGATGGAGGATATCGGCTGTGTTGCTGATGAACTTTCCGTAGTAGTTCTGCAGTCGCAGAAATTCTCTTTTGGCGTCTTCGCTTGCAGGATCGCATCCACCATTTTGGGGTTTGGGTGGATCCCTTGCTTGTCTGCAGCATGTCCTAGGTACTCGATGGGGTCCTGCATGAAACATCATTTTTTCTTTCGCAGGCGAAGGCCACTTACACTCTAAAAAAGGGTGTAGTGGGTACACCCACAGGGGGTGTAAGTGCTACCACATATACTAAGCCCATAAAGGTGTACAAGTACACCTCAAGACGAGGTGCATACATACACCGTTTTGCAGGGTGCATATGTGCACCCTTTTAGACACCTTCATCATTCGGGGGTGCATAGATACACCCCATATCGGAGTGTGTCACTACTCCTTTCTTACACCCTCTCTGTCGTTTCAGTGGGCAGGTGCACTCCAATTTAAGGTGTACAAGTATTCCATTCTCTACACCCACGCAATTGTTTGGGAGTAAAGATACACCCACCAGCAGGGTTTACTATTACATCGTTGTTTACACCCACCCCGCTAATAGGGAACAGAGATACACCCGCCAACAGGGTTTACTATTACACTGTTTTCTACAGCCACCCCGCTCATAGGGAACATAGATACACCTCATTCAATGGTGTACCATTACACCTCTTTGTGCACCCACCTCAAAGAAACCTGTAAAAAATGTAAGCGTCCAGGTGGTTGCAAAAAGGCAGGTAAACAGACACAAGGGATTGTTTTCAAATCTCCTAGAAGTTTATTAGACAGCCTATTCCGTAAACAAGTACAAACGTGCAAGCAATCCGTGATATGTGAAGATGTACAACGAAGCTGTTACACAACTGAGAAGATTATTGAGCAAACAAGAACCGGGGTGATTCTTAGGTAGTGTCTATTCTCCCAGCAGCTGGCAGAATTATTTACCCGAAATTCTGCCGGCAGTCGCCACTCATTGGCGATACAATCACTTCATCGAACGACGTTTCATCGACACGCGATGTTTCATAGACAGCTTAGATTAGCTTTCCTATATTAGCTTCTCTTTCTTTTTTCTTTTTGTAATGAGCCACCATACGCTATATGCGCGAAGTGACATGTACGGGTGGCACAGGTGGGGTAACATTTTTGTAATGAGCCGCCGCAGACTGTCAATACGAAGCGACGTGAACGGGTGGGCTGGGTCGGTGAGCACGCGCCTCAGAGACACACGCGCGACGGAATGTTCCTTCAGCGTGCATTTCACGTAACGAGTGACGATGAAACGTTAGTGTCGACGAAACGTGTCTACAAAACGTGTATCAACGAAAAGTCGTACATGAAACGCGTTTTCACAAAACGCCGGGAGAATAAGAAAGTTAGTATTCTACCTGCAGTTATCAACTGATTGTAGACAGCTAATGGCAGGCGACTGCCGATAGAATTTCGTGGAAATTATTTTTCTTGCTGCTAGGAAATAGACACTGCCTAATTTTAGAGGTAATCCGGAACGGAACGTTCAATTGCTGCAAAGGGGTAGGTAGCAGCGCACTTACGATGAAAATACCGGACTTGAAATATGTAATCCGAGATGTCGACACGGGCTCACTGCTGAACAACCACACAAACACAAAAACGAAAAGAAAGGGGTCTTCGAAGATTCAACACAATGTGGCAGAAGCAGTAGTTTGCCAAACCGAACACTAAACACATCACATGAATTCCTTGGGATTTTTTTTGAAAAAATCGCTTGTTGCCGATGTACGCGTAGGACTTTTCAAACACTGGAAGCCTTGGTGCACACGAATACGTTGTCGCGGACGAAATCTCCGGCAGCCCCGCTGGTCGCAACACAGCACACAAAAAACTAGGCAGGGAATCAGACATTCCGGGATCGGAAAGAGCTACCTTGTCATCCGCGAAACCTTTACTACATGATCACGCTCCTGTCATTACCCGCGCCCAGTCAGCGGAGTAAAGGGATAAAAAGCCTCCGGTTCATTGGTCCGGCGACTGCGCAGCTTCTTCCACGCTTTCAGCTTAGGGAGAGAAAGAAAAAAGAGGAAATACGAAAATAGCAGCTCCTTCAAGGCCAAAAGAGGCTGTCCTCGCAAAGGCTTAATTATCTTCAGGGTTATCCCAACAATGAACGCAACGAGAGGTTTTGTCCCTTATATCCTCTTGAAAATTCGACCCAAAGTTAATAGTGCAGTGGATGCTACCCGTGGCCTTGGCCTTCAGGCAGCTGCCGTGCTCTGCCTTATCTCTAGCTTGGAGACTAGTCACGTGATCCTACCCAGAGACCCGATTGGCCTAAAACAAGCATAGCGTCCACTCTACTGTTAATACCGAGTGAACAGGATAGCTCCATACTTTCTAAGAAACTGCCTGACCCAAAAAGTGACCCCAAAAGGGGAATCCAAGCACAAGGTGATCGGGGTGCGTGGCTAGCGTGGCGGTGCACTGATACACCTAGAGGTTTTAAGGGAGAGGAGAATGCTCATTTTCGGTGTACAAGTACACTGGCTGGGCAACGGAGGGTGCATCTTTCAGAAAAAGGGTGCATGTGCGTTTGATACACCCGACTACACCCTTTTTTTTCTTAGAGTGTACGTTTTTTTTCAGTACGATGTCCAGGTTCCGCAGGTGATGTTGATCGTTCTTGCGAGTTATCAATGCCATCCTGAAATGCATCCGTGTACGGCAAGTTCCAAACGAGTTCTTCGATGACATGTTGGAAGATAGCTGATGCTGGGGTTATTCCTCTGTTCACTGTCAGAAAACATTGTTTATTGATTCGACTCGGGAGCGGATTACATGATGGTACGCCATGGCTGGATCTCGGCGTCTGTGACTTTTGTTTGGCTTGGCTTTCTTTTTTTTTTCTTTAGAGATCAAGCCTGACGACTGGTTTGATTATGCGACCTGATTTGGTCACGGTGGTTGAGTCTGCCGGGTTCTCTCGCTGGGGGCTGGGGCACGCTCGGCTGTCGGTCACAGGCTGCGGCACATGTGGCTCGACGCTGGTAGCATGAGTTTTTGCAGCGTAGTGTAGCTCAGCCTTTGCCGGACGAACAAAGGACGTATTGCGACGGCACTGTCCCTTTGGCGTCTATACTATCACAGACCGAGGTTCTTTCGAAAGACGTACGACTGCTCCAGGAACCCATCTCCTGTTTTATTCCCAGACTTTGACTTTATCGCCTGGGGTCATGGCAGGGGCTCGTTTGGAGTGCTGGTCAGTGTAAGTCTTCTGCTGGTTGCGTTCGTGATGCAGCTTGTTGAATACGCTTTGGATTATTTCGGGTTTTAGTAGCTTGCTGTGCGTAGGAACTGGAGTTCTTGTCATTCTGCTGTATAGGCTCTGTGCAGGTGAACCCAATTCTTCACTCTTTGGCATGTTTCTGAAACTGAGGAGGGCCATTTGTATATCGCTTCCATCCAGAGAGCGTTTTCGGAGAATCCCTTTTGCAGTCTGAACGGCTCGTTCAGCAAGACCATTTGACTGCGCGTACCTCGTACTTGAAGTCACATGTTGGAATCCCCAGTCTCTGCTGAAGCTCTTGAGTGCTGCGTAGCAGGGACCGCTGTCTGTTTCAATGACTTTGGGGACGCCATGAGTTGCTAGTCACTCTTTCATTTTGTTTACAACTTCTTGTGACGATTCTCCTGAGAGCTTCTTGAAGTCTAGGTATCCAGAGAAGCTGTCGACAATGACAACGTAGGATCTTCCTTCGAAGTTGAAGAGATCTGACGCTACTCTTTCCTGCGGGAGGTCTGGTACTTTTCTTAGATGAAGTGGCTCTCTCGCTGGTCTCTTGTCAGTTGCTTGGCATGTGGCACATCTTTCCACGTAGCATTTCATGTCGGTCGTTAGCCCTGGCCAGTATACAGTCTTGCGGGCTTTCTTCGGGCAGCTGTTTACGTCTAGGTGTCCAGCGTGGATCTGGACGAGCAGCCCGTTTCTCCAAGTCTTCGGAATGACTATTTGATCGTTTCTGAACATGTCTTCATACACAGCGAGTTCGTCTCTAAATGACCAATACAACTTCATTGGTTCACTGAGCCCTCTTGTGGTGCTTGGCCATCCTTCTTTCGTGGCTTTAATCACTTCTTGGAATTCTTTGTTTTGGGCAATGTCCCTCTTTAGTTCTTCCATTGTTTCAGGTGACATGGGTACAATTGTCATCACTTGTATGCCATCTGTGTATGCACCTGCTGACTCGTTCTTGATGCAGTCTCTGCTCAGTAGATCTCCGATCACGAGTTCTGTTCATTTCTTGTAGACAATGGTTGGTACGTTCTGCTGTGCGTCGAAGAGAAGTCTTTGTAGTCGAGGAGGGGCTTTACTCAGCGGCTTCTTTGCGATACTCTCCATCGGCTTATGGTCAGTCTCTATGGTTAGCGGTCTTTCATAAATATACTGGTGAAATTTCCGGCAGCCGTAAGCGGATCGCTAGTGCCTCCTTCTCGATCTGAGGGTAGTTCTGTTATGCTTCTGTCATTGCTGCTGAGGCGTAGGCAACAGGCTTTCCTTCTTGCAGGAGAACAGCTCCAAGGGCTTTTGAGCTTGCGTCCACTGAAAGAATTGGTCATAGCACCATTAACGTTGTAGTATGCGAGTGTTGGTGCACTCTTCAACGCTTGCTTGATTTCGGTCAGCGCCTTGCTCTGTTCCTCTGTCGACAGGTACTCAGTGTCCTTGTTGATGAGCTTTCTCAGTGGTGCAGTCTTGTCCGCAAGGTTGGGCACGAACTTCTGGAGATACTGGATCGTCCCTAGCAGTCTCTGTAGCTCGGTCTTGTTCTTTGGTTCATCTAACTGGGCGATGGCGGCTACCTTTTCTTAGTCGATCTTGAGTCCTTCTGCAATGATTTCGTGACCAAGAAACTTGACTGCAGGGTTGTCAAAGACACACTTGTCCTTGTTGTGTTTAGCGCCAGCTTCTTTCAGAGCAACCATGACTTTCTTTGTTCTTTCTTGCAGCTGTTCGCTTGTTTCGGCATACACCAGGATATCGTCCATGTAGTTGCCGGCGTTCGGAATCCCTTCCAGGATTCTGCTGATGACTTGTTGAAAAAACCCCGGTGCTGTGGCTATGCCAAATGGAACTCTCTTAAAGCAGTACCTGCCCCACGGAGTGCTGAAGGCTAGATACTTCTTGGTGTGCTCCGACACTTGTATTTGCCAAAATCCTTTCTTGAGGCCTAGCAGAGTGAACCGCTTGGATCCTCTGACATGCGCAAAAATTTCTTCCAGAGTCTTGAGAGGATAGTTTCGTCTTATGAGAACTTTGTTCAGTTCCACTGGATCGATGCAGATCCTGTTCTTTCCTCGCTGCTTTACAACAACCATTTCACTACATGAATGGAGTTGGTTTTGTGATTTTTTCGATGATTCCTTTCTGTTCCATGCTCGTGAGCTCCTGCTTGACTTCATCTATCAGTGCATATGGGACTCTTCTTGGTGGATCGTTTTCCAACTTCTTGCTTGCTTCCTCTTTGACATCGACATCATAGACAAAGTTCTTGATGCAATCGATGCCCTGAAATATTTCTTCATCTTCTCGCGTTGCTTGGACTGTGTGCACTCTCTTCACGAGGTTGAGGAGCTCGCATGCGTTCTGACCCAGAACTGGTGTCACGTCGGAGTCACGACGAGACATTTCAGCTTCGCCGGCTGATCTCGAACAGTGCATGTTTCTCTCACCTCACCGATCACTTGGATCTCGTGATTGCTGTATGTTGCAATTCTCTGACTGGCGAAGGAAACACTTGTAATCTCATGGCTCGGACGTTCTTGTTTGGCAAGACGTTGCATTGCGCTCCTGTGTCCAGTTTCATCACAACTTTAGTTCTACACTTGAACGGATTTCTCCTCTCTTTCAGCTCTGACACATACGTTTCTTCTTCAGGATCTTCGCGGTTGTCGATGGAATGGACTTTGTGTGGCACCGTACTTCAGCTTGTGATCGGCACACTGCAGAAAAGTGTTCTTTCTTTTGGCACTTGTTACACGTCTTGCCGTACGCTGGACATTCTTTTGGTCTGTGAAATCCTCCACAGAAGCTGCATGCTTTTCTTGTCATTCCTGAATCAGTCGACGCTTGCTCTTTTGTCTCCACGACAGTCTTCTTTCTTGGTAGCTGGTATGTCTTCTTCGTGACGGCGTCGACAGTCTTCGTTTCTTTGTTTGCGCTTTCTTTGAGCTGCTGTGACGCCTGTTCGCTCGACTTACAGAGATTCACGGCTTTCTGCAGGTCAACAGTCGGGTCGCTTAGCAGTCTTTCTCCGACGTCATCGTTGGTGATGTTAACGATAATGCGATCGCGTAGTAGTTGTCAGTCAGCTCATCGAACCTGCATTTCTTTGCTTGGAGTCTTGCGGCCGTCAGAAACTCGTTGAACGTCTTGCCCTCTTTCTGCTTCATTTGATTGAACCTGTACCGTTCGTAGGCATGGTTGACTTTCGGGTGGAAGTGCTCTTTGAACCATTGCTTTATGATGCCCAGGTTCTTCTTGTCGTCATCGCTCAATGGGAGCGTTCGGAACACGTTCTGTGCGTCTGGGCTGATGACAGTCATGAAGTTGGCTACTTGAACTTCGGGAGGTTTCTTCTGTAACTGGATCGCCGTTGCGTACCATTCGTAGCACTGAAGCCAGTCGTCCCAGGCGTCTGGCGACTGCGACGACAGATCAAGAAGCTTCGGCGTCATTAGACCACCTTCCATAGTTGCGGAATCGGCGCTCACGTGCGTCGGCTTGTTTGTCCGAATCCGTGGCTGTATCGTTTCTGCTGAGGTTCTTCTTTCTTCTTCTTGTTAGATCCCGCTTCTGTCACCCACCGCTGCCACCATGTCAGAAAACGATGTTTATTGATTCGACTCAAGAGCGGATTACATGATGGTACGCCATGGCTGGATCTCGGCGTCTGTGGCTTTTGCTTGGCTTGGCTTTCTTGACATTCACCTGGTATAGCCATTTGTGTGTGTTTATTAGAGTGAGATTTTTTTATTTTTCCGCTAAGGGGAACTGGCACTAGGTTTGTTTGCAATCCAGCTTGGTGAACTTCTCCCCATGGGCAATCTTCACAAAGAGATCTTCAGTCTTCGGTTGTGGGTACCTATTTGGCTTCAAAGCTGGGTTGAGTGTAACCTTGTAATTCCCACATATGCGGAGTTCTCTACTTTCCTACATCACTGGAATGATTGAAGTCGCCCGCTCATTCCTCATCACAGGAACAATATGAGCTCTTTCTCCAGAGGATCCAGCTCCTCTCCGATATTTGTCGGAGGGCCTATGGAACTGACCCTGGTCTGAAGAACTTTGGTTAAGCATATTTATTCACGCAGAGTTTAACGGCGTAGTCCTTCCGCTCTCCCGGACCTTCAAACATGGAATCGTGTTTCTGTCGCATACTTGCGAGAGTTACGTTTTCTGCACGTACGTTGTGTGCACGTACGTTGTGCCTCACGGGAACGTTGCTTGAAGACCACGCAGTTAATTGGCTGTTATTGAAAATCATTTCGCCAGGGCGACGTTAACGTACGCTCTGACACCAGCGTAGATTGTACGGGTTCGCTGTTCCATGGATCACAACAGACCCGAGGCAGGAGCGATGAGACGCTCAATGCTTGCGTTACGACCAGAGAGTCATTAAACTCTGGTTGGAATCACGCTGTGATGTGATGCCACATCTGCGATCCGAGGCTGACATGTGCTTGTTTCTGGGACTCGGCAGCTGCGAAGGGATGAGGTTGGCAGGTGTGCAAGCAGATTCAGTTTATGTGTTTTCGTTCCTACAATGATTCAGATGCGTAAAAAAATCAGTATCACTCCAGCTATCTTTTTCGTCATGTCTTCGCTGCAGGACAGATTTGTTACAGCCACCATTTATATGTGCTGCACACAGGCAGGGTACATTTACTTGGACAATGATTCGTTTCAGTCAAAGTCAGAGCGCAGTTGAAGGCTCGAGCACGTACACACGGGGAAAACTTACTAAATTCTTTTTAGCCAAGTGGCATTCAACCCGTTTTCTTCATGTAGAAAATTATCGAATATCTTCAGAAAGATGATGCGCTTTTGACTCTATTCGAACTATTACCTCCTAACGCCTCCCAATTGCAGACGAGCGCTGGCTGAGGTCGGCTGCGTCATGCCTCGTTCACACCTGCGAATCCGCTCGCCACCTGCAGAATATTCGTTCGCGAGAACAATCAGTCCGGGACCGATTTTCTCCTCACGGAAAAAGCTTCCGCGCCGCCGCAGCCCACAAGGACTCAAGGAGGAAATGGTGTTTTCCACAATAATCCCCTGGCCTAGTCGCCCGAGTCGTCAGAGTAGCCGCCGCAGTTGTCGGAGTTTCCAAGTGGTGGAAATGACGCCGTCTCCCTGGTATCGAACTGTTGGCACAAATACTCATCGAGACTAAAGAATTATCCAACTCACTTCGACAAGAGGCTTCTGAACAACGAAGACAGTACCAATAAAGAAGATCAGCGGAATAAAATGGGCGTGAGCAATACGCACACACGTAGTCTAACTTCGCTCGTCGTTTGATTATTGCGTTCTCGTACGGCCGAAGGTATGTTGGGCATCCTATCAGCACTGGGGGCTGTTAGCTTCATTATATGACCAGTGAAGCGTTGACTGCAAAAGGAAGCCAGCGGGAGCACTATTTATTCGAGCACAACGCGAGCCAGCGACTGCCTACTCGGGTGCCATCTAGAGAACGGAGCCGCGCTGACTCAACGGGCGGAAACAAATGTATATAGACGGAGCGGCTCTTTTTCTGCAGAGCGTTGGCGTCAAGAGAGTTTTGTGCAAGTGTGAACGAGGTTTCACGCCGGTTAAAGACCGACTTTTCCCCCGCTTCCTCCTCTCCGCCATTCTACCCTGTTCACCGATGCCTCTTGCCTCCTCCCCTATGGTGAGGAGGGTCTTCTGCCTTGCAGAATCTCCAGTCGTGATTCGAACAGTCACGTATTTCTTTTCCGTGCGCCGGAGCACGTAAAAATGAACGCCTTCCTTGCGGCGCACGTATACAGAGCGAAATGTTGCGTTTTTGTTCGGACGACCATCCTGACGACACGGGTGCATTCAGAATACGGGTGAAGGAGAGAGAGGATACGCAACGCGGCGGAGGCATGTGGAGGTACTTTAATGATGGGTGTAATGCGGCCACTACAAGGTTGAAGATGTAAACGCTCCCCGTTTACACTTCAACCTCCTCCAACTTCTCTGTCGGCCCGATGCCACAGGGGCGCTTGCGGAGGACGCTACTCGACCAGCGCAGTGCGAAGAACAGGAATCAAGATGATTTAAATCGCGCCGGTTTTACTACGGTGATTTAAATCAAACCATTCCCGCAACAATAATCATCAAAGTGGTTTTTGTTTATTTACTCTTTGTTTATCACTCGATGCTTTTAATGTGCGCATGTTAGTTTATTTAAATCAAAATATCCTCGAACAAACAAATATTTTAAGCTGGTTAATTGAACACGAAGAACTGTCTGAGCAAAGCAGTGTTTAGTTTTAGTTTTTATGAAAGAAAAAAATAAAAACAAGAAAACTAACGTTTTTTGCAAGCACATCACAACTAAAAAAAACAAACAAGAAACATACAAATTTTTATTAGCAAGAAAAAATAAGCTGCTGTTTGTATGGCAGGTTTGCATCAATAAAATGTTGTTAATTAAACTGTGCTAAAAATATTAAATGTGAAGTAATCCTCACTTTCGTACATTGTCAATCTCTAATGCTTAAAAATACACATAGTGATAGAGAATCACCGTTTTTCTTGCCAGAGTGATTTATATAAAATTAATAACCCTGATTTAAATTAAATAAATTCGACTTAAAACAAAGCCGATTTATATAAAATAAATCCGATTCAAAACAGTTGAACCAGTTAAAACAGTTAAAACAGTATATATATATATACACACTCTAAGAAATGCCTGCGCGTTTACTTGCCCGCAAAACACGCAGAGAGCCAATCTCTGCGATCTACGAAATCAGCGCAGCGAATGATGAGGCGGAACATCTGTTTAGACCTAAAAATGAAGTCTGCGCTTTGGCATTACGCTATGCAAAACGTCATGCTTGCATTGCGTAATGCCACAGCGCAGACTTAATTTTGAGGTCTAAACAGATGTTCCGCCGCCTCATTCGCTGAGCTGATTTCGTAGATCGCAGAGATTGGCTCTTCGAGTGTTTTGCGGGTAAGTGGAGGCGCAGGCATTTCTTAGAGTGTGTATACTATATATATATATATATATATATATATATATTTTTTTTATTTATATATATTTATATATAAATTATATATATATTTATATATATTATATATATATAATATTTATATATATAAAAAAGAAAAAGGCTTAGCTCCTATGGAAAACGCAGCGAAGCCACCCGTTTTCAAACCATAGGGCGCCCTATGCTTTGAAGACCGGTGGCTTCGCTGCGTTTCCATAGGAGCTAAGCCTTTTTCTTTTTTTGCATTTTTCTTAGGTAAGTTCGCTCTTTGCAAATTTTATAGAAAAAATGCACCACCTGTGGCCAACGCTATACAAAATCGGAACGCGATACGTTAAGAAACCGAATTTTGCTAATATAGTCACGAATGGGTGGATACATTCTTCAGCTGCATCTGAAGTTCGTCGTTGAAATGTGGTCGTTTATGCCGTTTTCATTCGTTCTAGGGGCGCTCTTTGTTACGCGTGCCAGGTTTTATGTTTAACAGCTGTTATTGTTGTTTTTGTTTGTGCATTGAAACAATATTTGGTAGGCGCTATTCTATTCAACATTCAAAAAATCGGCCACTATTATTTCGATTCGAGCTCGAAATTTCAAAATTTGCACACCTCTAATTATAATAAATATTTAGCGTGGTGTTAAAAGGGTACTTAACACATTTATTGAGAAAGTGTTCTATTTGCATTGAAACACCCTTTTTATTTACTAGAAAAACGGGGTCGTGCAAGAAGCCAATAATAATTGTGACTCCACTATGCCGTAACTTGAATCAACCTAGAGCCAACAGGAACGACAACCTCGGTATTCGATTTGTGCCCACGTTTAGGGTCCCTGTTTGGACGCTCGCACCACAAAGACGTCGACCGCCAAGAGGGAACCACCGGCTTCTTTGTCGGCCCACAGCTGATTTGCTTCAGCGGTGGCGTCTTCGAGGAGGAGCTGCTTCTCTTCTTCTGTCAGAAGCGCCCTTATGGAATTTGTGGCCATCAAGTCCTCTGCAAAAAAGAAAACAATAAAAACAAACGTGTTTTTCGTGTTTCTTTTTTCTGTCAGGCGTTTTTTACAGGATGCTGCTGTAGTCGCACCTAGAGCACGTGGAGCGTAAGCTCGGGTTTGCGTCACAGAACCCTAGAATCCAGGGTTCAATCCTTGCCATGGGCGTGCCAACCGGGGGGGCAAGGGGGGCGCTTGCCCCCCCCCCCAGTTCTCGAGTTGGGGGGGGGGGGGGCAAGGCATGTGTTTTGCTCCCCCCCGCCCCCCTGAAACAGTCGCCACAGGGCAGGGCAAACACTAGCCGGCGGCGCCACAGGGATATACCGAGGGCACCGCCCCTGGCCCTGGGGGGGGGGGGGGTGAGTCTGGTTTGCCCCCCCCCCCCCCCCCACTCAAAAACAAGTTGGTACGCCACTGATCCTCGCTGCTCCTTTCTTTCTCGATGTGAACGAGAGTGGGGCTTGCAGGCGGTCGTGTGCTTACAGCGCGCGTGGTATTCTGGCGTGGTTTTCTAAATCCGTAAGAGACTCATCAAAATTACTAGTGGGATGGGAACATTTGAGGTCACTTCACCTTAGCGGAAAAGTGTGGTGCCCATCGATACCCTTTCAAAGTATTATCGTAAAAAAAAAACAGAAAAAACCGCCGATGTCTTGTTAGCACTAAGAGTATCGAGGAGTGTACGTTAAATACCTTAGGTTAGCAGGACGTGCTGCACTGGCTAAATTGTTTCTGAACTGCGGTAGGTACCAGACGTCATTTAAGACGACTTCCGCCATTTAGACTTCTCCATCTAACAAATGTGAATTTGACTTTTAAAGTTTCAATTTTACGTGTAATAAAAATTATTATTGACATTTATTTAAGATTTTTATTTAACAAAATATTCATGAAGCTTATTTTGGAAACTTGGATTTTATTGTGTGTACACTGGGAGCCTCTTTCATATATAAATATAACGTTTATTTCTAAAACGGAAAACACACACAATCGAAGCACACATTTACGCACACACATAGAACAGATATTTAGAAACAGACACATACACTATCGCATGAGCGCGCGCGCGTAAGAAAGTACTGTACCTATTAAATACTCGAGGCTGAAAACGTCGAATTATCTTCTAATAAGAAAACCTCGGGAAAATTCGTTTCAAAAGTAATAGACCGATCTCACCAAGCGTTCGGCGCATGCGTGAAGTCGCCATAACTTCAGTTCGCAGGAGGCATGGCAGCAGTGCACAAGACGGCTCGTGCCGCCTCATGCTCCACACGCGCAGAGCTCCAGCGAGGTTGTCGCACGTGCAGAAAGACTAAAGCTACAGTGAACTAGAATCTAAAGCTCCCTCGCTGCATTGCGGCAGCGGTGGCGCAGTCAAACTGGCTGGTGAGATCGGTCTATTGTGTGTATGCTTGAACAACCGAAAGTTAACCAGCCCCAGTGGGCATCTGGTGTCTCTGCTGTAGATGAAAAATTTGGCACTGCAGTACGTACCACCTCTAGCCCGGGGTCTTTAACACGCATCACGCAGTAGTGATACACGACAGTGCATGCCGGTACAATGCGCTAGACCAGACCAAAACGGGCAGGGATCGCGTTAGAATCCAGGATCCCTGGGTTCTGCAGGGCGAAATTTCACTCCACGTGCTCCGAGCTGGTGTGCGAGCATGGAGCACGTGGGGTTTCAAAGGCGCTAAGTATAAAAAAAGCAGAAAAAGTAGAAAGACGTCGACAGTTTTTTTTTCTTTTGTGTTTCATATTTGTAATTAAGAATTAGTGTGAGGACACGATAATCGCAATTAAGTGCCCAACAACGGTTACTTACGGGTCAGGTGTTCCGGGCCGGTGTAACGCTCGGTCGAGTCATGCCTGACTTGGCACATGGACGGGACAAGGTTGGCCCTCTTCAGAATGCCCAAAATGTAAGAGAGGAGCTCCTCTTCCCCGGCCAGGTCCACGGTTGGAGGAATGTTACCTCCGCAAATCTAAAAAAAAAAAAAAAAAAAAAAAAAAAGCACAGCGAGTAATCAATTAGCGGAAAAAGTGGTGGTTTCATAAACGACGCTAGCTACGACAGAGCTACTCAAGCGGCGCCAAAAGTGCAACGTCACCACGGCACTCAGCGTCTCTGATGTCGTTCAACACCCGAGGCTGTAGTGCAGAAAAGGCAAAAAAAAAACTTTTAGACGAAGGTGAATTTTCCCTTCTGTGTTTGTTCGTTCGACTAAAAGTATTTTTCCCCTTTTTTGCATCATCTACCACCAGCTGTCCATGCGCACTTAGTCTTTTTCACTCATCGTCTATGTACCTGCGTTCACTATAGCCGATTAAATCAGTCACACGCTGGAAATGCACCGCGATTTTGAAGTTTTTCCCGCGCGTAATTGGTTTAGCTCAAGAAAAAAAAAATCACGATTTTTTTTCTGAAGAATTAACTGGGATTTATTTTATTTAAATCAAATTTATTTTATTTAAATCGGACTTACCCGATTTAAATCAGAATCATTCGATGTAAATCAGATTTATTTAATTTAAACCAGATTGACCAAAATGAAATTGCTGTAGATAGAAAAAAAAGTGATTCTTCGTGTATTTAAACATTGCAGAATGATCGATCGATTTGTCCGGTGACTGAAAAGAATGCCGAAGAGAGAAATATGGTACATTTAAACCTTTAAAGTGCAGTTTTATTAACACCCCTTTTAATAATGTAAACCTCAGTGAAAGAGTTTTTTTTTTTTTGCATATTGTTATGTTTGTTTGCCATTAGGTGACACGATGAAAGAAGGTGAAGGAAGAAAGCTGGAGCGTTTGATTTGCTCAAAAAGCCCCGCTCTTTTTTTTTTTGTATTCAGTTTGCGATAAACTTTTCTCGCTTGATGACTCTTCGATTTAAATATAAAACAAATGCGTATAGAAAGTGTGAATTGCTAGAAAAACGGCGAATAAAATATTTTGTTAATATTACTTTTTTTTTTCCGCGGAACGTGTGGTTTTTACCATCATAGTGAAACTGGGGTATTTAAATCACGATTTAAATTATGATATATAGCATTATTTAAATCACCTTGATTTTTATTCTCTACCCTAATTTAGATGGTGATAAAAAGAAACAAAAAAGAGCGTCGTGACGTTGCAGTTTTGGTGCTGCCTGGTTTACCCACAGGATCGTACCGCCGTCTGCGGCCGGGTTTAAAGCGAGAAGGAGTATATAGTACGTGCCTTGTTGCTTACGAGACAAAAATAATTAATTACAGCATACCGTTTATTAAAACCCCATCAAGCAATACTGGCGGTCGCCATTTGTTGAAGCCATCTTAGGCTAGGTGGCGCGAGCTACCGCCCATTACAAAGGGTATAGCCGTTAACATCCATCCATCCATCCATTGGGGCACCAAGCGTGTGATTGGATCCGAGTCCTCGCCGAACGCTGACGTAGCACTCATTCTCGATACGAGCCGAGCCGAACACTTTTGAAAAGGGTCTGTTAGGGATCGGGTGTTTTCGGGATGTACTGAGTCTCCAAGACGGTTTCGTCAAAATCAATGAAAACTGTAAATGCCCAAAATTCTTAGCAAAAAGAAGGAAAAAAAAAAGAAAAAAAAAAGAGTTCGAGATTAAGAAATCTTTATCCAGAGCTTTCATTTTGTGTTGATCCGGAGCAGAATCTTCTGTGAACTGTAAAGGAAGCAGCTCCTTTCTTTCGGGAACTACACCACTTGCCAGAGCACTGCGGCCATTGTAGGTTACTACTACGCGGGATTTACATCCTTACGTCACTGGAGTGTCCAGTCCAAGATTCAAAGATGAAGATGCACTGCGTTCACGCCAAATGTGCAGCGCAGTTTTGTTGAATAGGTATCAGCTGATCTAATACGGCGTGCGCCTTATGTTGTCCGTTGATTGGCGTGCTCCTCGCGTTTCCGATGCGCCAGAGACGCGTTTTGAAACGCTTGCTCTCCGTATTAGAAACTAAACACACGCTGTGTCTACATACCTCTTCCATTTCATCTACGCTTACCTGTGCGTACTTGCTCCAGCGCTGCATTCCCGGCCAACTTCTTACGAAACCTCATTTGCGGGGTCCTAGCGTTAAACCAAAAGAGCGCCTCGCCTCTCGGCTTCATCAGCTTAACGACGTTCTTTAACGCCTTCTCCTGGTCCTTGAGCCAGTTGAAGCAGAGGAGCGAGTAGACGCGGTCGAAGAGCCCGTACCGCTCCACAAAGTCGGACACGTCATCCGCCAGGATGTCCAGGGCGGCGTAGCAGATCTTGGGGTGGGCAAAATGTTCCCTCGCGTACTTGAGCATGTCCTCGGATGCGTCGACGGCGACGAACCTTCGGCAAGGTGGGCACTGGGGTAAGAGCACGTCGCGGGTGACATTACCACTGCCGCAACCCAAGTCGAGGAACTGCTGGTCTTCGGTTGTGCCTTTCGGGAACGTCGCTAGCACAGCGTGCAGTTCGTCTGCGGCTATTGTGAACCACTTTGCGGAGGTAACGTTTACGTAGAGCTCCGGCACCAGCGTGGACTGTGTGGGTTCCGTGTGCACCATTGCGGCAAACTTGATGCACGAGGGAGGAAGCTAAACGGTCGCGGTACCAGCAAGCAGTCCGAATGAGAACCATACGCTCGATGGGATCCTTTTTAACTCCGAATTAGCTGCAGGGCCACGTCAGGGAAGTGAGATCAATGTGCTCGTTCCAGGATGGCTCAACGGATATGGGGTCGCCAGTGTGCAAGTGGGTTCGGTTTACACGTTCGCGTTTCTCCGAATACACAGATGCTTAAAAAAGTCAGCATTGCTTCAGCTGTTTGATTTATGAATCACGTTTCCGCTGCAGGCCTGTATTACTGCGACCAACATTTATAGGCACTACATGTACATGCAGGATGCTTTTCCTCGAATTAGAACGATTTCTGCTACATGAACGAGGGGATCGGTGGCCCAGTTTGTTAAAGCACCACAGCTCTGAGCACGTGGAGCTTTCGCTTAAGTGCTCTGAGACATGAAGAGTACATTTCCTCGAAATATTACACTTCTCGCTACACACACGCACAAAAAAAAAAAAAATTAATCAGGTGAATGTTTTTTTTTTTGTTTTGCCTTGTTGTACAGTTGCTATTTTATGTTTGTTTTCATTGAATGAACCTAACTGGTTTAGAAATGAAGTTGTTGAATGAATTGAGTGAATTTATCACATCCGAAAATTCATTCTATGGTCCCTTTAACGCAGCGCAGCTCGGAGCACAATAATTACCCTAGCATAAAAAAGAGATCGAATTATTTGTGAACATGCTTTTAAATCCCTATGTGATCCCTAGCTGTCAAGAAATAACGCGGAAAAGTTAGAAACTCCATCAACATTACCAGTTGGCTTTACAGAAAAAAACATGATTCAGTGCATGTCATAAGTGAGAGGATGGATATGACTCGCCTGTCTGAGTGGACCAAGATTTCTTAACTTTACCACCACCCTCCAAACTTCAGGCAGCAGAGTGGAGCAACTTATACAGCAAGAAAAAAGGCTTTGTTGACAGTGCAAGAGAGCTACTTTGTAAGAGCAAGGGGACAGGAACCTATCACCAACATGCAGATGATCAAACTGAAGAAGTGGTACAGGAAAAAGCTAGTATCAAAGCTCTTCCGTCACTAATATGCGGTTGGTTTGATGTTAGGTAAAATGGTATGAGCCGTCCAAACCATTAGCCTTGCAAGCTATTAACCATGTAAGTTTTAAAAATATTCCTGTGCAAGCAGTTAATCGCTGGTGTCTAGCGCCACCACCGACAGGCATCGCTTGACACCTGCAGCTAATGCATGGGACTCTATGAGGGAAACGGAGAAAAACTGCAATTTCCTACCTTGGTAGGAAGGATCTCGACGATAAAACCTTTATCGTGTTTTCCGGGAATGACATTTGATATTCTGGGCGCGAATATAAAACGCGTTAGAATGCCAACCTTTTTTTAAATAAATGTTTTGTGGTTGAGTGTCGAGGGTCGCTACTTTCTTGGGCGTAAACTGTGAAGTGGGTCAATCAGACAAGAGTTGCTGGGGTTGCCGAGAGTCGATGTGGAGTCGTTCGTGATTTCGATGTCATCAGAGACTTAGCAGACGATATGTTAAAAGACATACTTGTAAACCCTGAGATAGGAAAAAAAAAAAAACTGACGAAGACGACACAACACAGTAATTTTGCTGTCTTCGTCCGTTTTTTTTTCCCCTCCCCACCTCAAGGTTTACAACTATGTCGTTTAAGGGCCAGCTCGCCCGTACTCCCTCCCTTCTTACAACTTAAAAGGTCCTTTACTGAGAATATTCGCATCGTTCCAAGCGTTTGGGCAGAGTACTTCTGGTGCAAGCTTTTAGCTTTGAATTGCAGCGAGGGCTTTTGTGACGAACTAATACTCGGAGCGCGTCATTCATTTGTTGAACGTGTCATTTATTTAGAAACTGACGCATGTGACGACGGCAGTCGATGGTGCTCAGGCAGATTTAATTTCTTAATCGGTGTTCCCCAAAAATAAAGCTGTAATATAATATTTAGCTGTAATATTTTGACGTTCCATTTTGTCCTTCTAGTTCCTGCTTTGGGTTGTGTCAACCTATCGAGGAAGGCGCCTACTAAAACTCCCTAATGCTAGAATTACACAACTACACACGCATACACATTAATTAAAAATCGTTGTTGGCCTAGTTAGGTTCATGGTGCAGTCTAGAAGTTTCGCAATATCAGGATCTTAGGTATAGAAGCAAAGACACCAAAGCCAGAGAACTGATGGAAGCGTTTTATAAAGAAGGGACGTGCCTGTGTAAGCGATACCTCGGTTTCTTTGTTTCAGAGTGAAGTCCAGTTTTTATCTGGGTTGCTAGTGTGATAATGACTATCGGGGACTGTGTCTTGGTGTGTGACTTTTCTATCTTTTTGTTTTCTGTTTCCTTTTTTCCTTCTGTGTAGCGTGCTGCGCATGCTCTTTCTGGATATTCCTGGTTGATTGGGCACGAACAAACTATAGTTGAAAGTTGCGCTTGTCCGTGTCTACTCCCTTGTGATTGTCCATTGTGTCCCGCAAAAGCTCTAGACTGCATACACATTAATATGTTTAAAACGGCACTGACAGGTCAAAATAATTTTTATTTTATCCGAAACGATTGAAAACGATGCCCGGACATTACCTTCAAAATTCGAAACTCCGTATTTGTGAAGTAAAAAAAAAAAACAATTTCCAAAAGCCGAATCTGAAGTTCCCATGAGATCCGCGCCAGTGCAGTGACGCCAAATAATGAGTCGTTCTGCAACTCGAGTTTCTCTCACGCATCCGTGTCGTGTTCGCCCGCGCCCCGCGATCAACCGCTCTCCTCCGTGCTTGCCGCCTATCGCTGTGAGCAGACGACGCTTCACTTTCGAGTCTCAAGTTCTTTTAGGGCTTTTTCAGCGATCTCCAATCCTTTGAAATGGTGCGAGGTCGACGAGAACGCGCAGTGGACTTTCGTGAGTGACGTTGAGAGGCCACGTTGCGCCGGTTCTGCGTGAAAGGCTGCCCCGGCGGAGTCACGACCGAAACTACGGTACAAAGACACCAAACTCAGTTGTTTTGACCGTTTGACGATTTCCTTTTCGAAGTCTGGGAGGTTGTTGGGCACCTAAAAAAGACAACTTCGTCCGATTCCCCGATCATCCTCAGTGCTACATGTTGCGTCCAGCGCCGCCATGTTTCCCGAGAGAGGATAAACAGCCAGGAGGCGACATCACTCCGGACTCCGATTTTCGGTGTTTCAAAAAGAAGAGCCGTAGTCCGCTCGCAATTGCGTTAAAAAAAAACATGTTTTACGAATGCCGTTATTAAATATTATAGAAATGTCGCTTAGAAAGCTTCTAAATTCAATAATCGATTAGGTCACAAATAAAAGGGTAAAAAGCAAAAAAAAAAAAGAAAACGCCGCAAAAAAAAAAAAAGAATTGCGCGTGGGGTGAAACTTTTTTTTTTTTTGGCGTTTTTTTTTTTTTTTTTTGCGTGTTTATGATTACAATTTGCATCGTTTTAGACAACAAAAACAAATACTATCTTTGGGATGTCAGTGCCCCTTTAACGTTTGATACATTTTGAGAACAGTTTGATACATTTCATCCAAATGTGTGAAACTGAAAACAGTTTGATACATTTTGAAAACAGTGAGGCAATACACCGCTCGGAGTTGGCAATAACGCAATCTCGCGAGGGCACGCCGGCGGCGCTGCCGATTTTAACTATTGATATTGAGTTGAGACCCAGGATTTTTTTTTTTCTTAGCTTTCTGAGGAATGTAGTTTATTAATTACTGAACATCCATTACAGTGGACAGCATGCACTGGGGGCACAAGATCCCTTGAGTCCCATGACATTAAATTTGGTTTATTTTTAAAACTCGACGTATTATTTTTTTGGTGGTGGAGCCTGGGGTCCCTTGTCGCGATCCTCTTCATCACTATCATCACTTTGGCTGGCATCCTCCCAGCTATCATCACACCTGCCTTGATAATCCTCCATGGCATAATCGATGTCACCATCCTCGCTCTCTAAAAGATCATCATCACTTCCTGAAGGCAGTCCGTTTTAAGTAGGACACTGATTTCTGAGTCAGATAGTGGAATATCCAATAAAGCATCGATGTCTGCATCTCTCAAATGTGATTTGCTAACAGATCATTTGTCGCTGAAACAAAAACAAAAAATATATAGTATTTTTTCTTGGAATATGTAGAATTATGGCGCATTATTCATTACAACAGAAAATTAGACCATTCCAGTATATTTACAGCGCTGCTGACCAAATACAATTTTTGCATAGCACATGGCCCCGTAATGCTGCTGTTCAGGGTGTCCACCAGAGTGGACAAGCCACAAATAGATCACTTACTGAACAATGAAGACTTATTGGACACTCATATTTATAAAGATTACACCTCAAGACTTACTCGAAGGCGTGAAAACGGTTAACAGAGGAGTAACACGTTTTTGCAACAGTTTACGACGCTTTTGCGAGGATGCTCGTGCTTGACCTGGAAATTGTGGAGGCTGCCATCTTGGAGGCTGACTATGTCAACACCAGTAGAATTGTGGTGCCATCTATGCGAGGCAATCGAAAACACATATGTCCACTGAAGTGGACACCGTGCGTACAGGTATTATGTCGCAGTGGCAATTTATGTAAAAAATAATTAACTTTGTCCACTGTAGTGGCCACTATGCAACAAAGGGTTAAATGTTTTGTGGTTAACGGTTGAGGGTTGTGACTTTGTTGGGCCCTAAATTGTGATGCGGTTCAATGAGACAAGGGTTGCCGAGGGTCAACGTGGAGTCGTTCGCGATCTCGAAGTCATCACAGGGCTTAGCAGACGATAAGTTAAAAGGACTTTACTGGGGACATCGTTTCTAGCGCTTATACATAGTACTTCTGGTGCAAGCTTTTGCTTGGCACTGCAGTGAGGGCTTCTGTGACGAACTAAAACTCGGAGCGTGTCGTTCATTTGTTGAACGTTGAATGTGTCATTTATTTAGCAACTGAAGCAATCGACGCCGGCTCAATCAATAATGCTCCGGCAAATTTTTTTTTTTTTTTAATTGGAGTTTGAACGTTTGACAATTACGGATTCGATCTCCAAAGACCCTATATTGATCGCAGCACATCCTACAATACTCGCCTTCGAGCACCGCGTGAAATCTTCAGTATTCCAACTTGTTGTGTTTTCTCCCATGGACCTGTACACTGCCTGGTGTCAAGCAATGGCCGCCGGTGGTGCCACCGGCGGGCTCCCGATCCGCGATCCAGCCTACTACACAAGAGATCAGTGGCCTTGTTTTCTTAAGGCGCCATCCAACTGGCTAGTGGAGATTAGTAAACAGACAATATTACTATATAGATAGATGATGTTGGTAACAAATATGTCCGCCTTCACAGAGCGCCATTACAGCTCTCGTCAACCGCGCTCATGATCACTCAATTCCACCGGAAGGGCTCGTAGCTCATGTCACGTCCTTTTCAAAGGAGGTTTGATAACGTCAAAGCAAAACCTAAGTTTCGGTTTTGTCATTTTTTTTACACAAAATAATAGGCTTTAAGATATGGTATAAAGTTTAGCAAACTGTTCCCGTCATCGCAGTGCTTGGGCACGAGCCACGACCCGAACGCTTGTGGAGGCATTGATAGCCACGAGCCCAAGAAAGGTCAAAAGGTCAAATTAGTCGTTAGTTGTTTATACAACAGGAGGTTAGTTTGCCAGAACATGGCGACATTGTTACCCACTGTAGATAAGCAATTTCACCAGTGCAGTACGACTGCTAGCCTGGGGTATTTAACGTGCACCACGCAGTAGTGATACATGACCGCACGCCGGTACGATGCTCATCCAGATCGAAACGGGCAGGAAGGAAATCGAAGTCGAATGCTCAGACAGTGCTCGTGTACACTGCATGAGCCGCAGTTAAATATCGCCACCGCGGGGATCGCAAAGATTGAGGTTGAAATCCTGGGGATCGCATTAATTGACAACGCCAACAATGCGATCACCACAAATTCGTCATCAAATTTTGCGAATGAGACTGAAAGGAAACGATCGCTTTATCTCTGAAATTACGCTGCGACAAAGAAGCTTCTTAATGAGTGGCGTTGCGTGCGAGTATTCTTTTGTGCCAGAATTGTGTAAAGTGGGAAACATTCCTACCTAGTATCGTTGCACTGCCCCTTTACGATATATTCCTCACAACTCAATATCGCGGGACTCGCCTTTTTAGTTGTTTGTGTTTCTGTAGGGGAGGGTATACCGTATACCCATCCGTTCACCAACCACCCCGCATACCCGCGCGAAAAGAATGTGATATGGAGCCTAGGGGTTTGTTTCTCGGTGTTTCCCTCTGCTGGGAAGACGCTTCCCGTTGGGGGAGAGGTCTATTCTTGGCCAGTAACCGAAGGCTAGACTGGGGACAAACTGTGGTAAAGTGCGCGACGATCGAGCGGGCCACTCGGCAGTTGGCGGGAACACTCGTTCGGGGGTGGGTGCTTCGCTCAATTTGACAGGAATGATGGTAGCGACCGTCGGTACGTGCGACACGAGAAGAGCTCGGAGGGCCGCACCTGGGCCATCGTGGCGTTGCTTCAGGTCCTCGTGTGTGTGCTCTCGTGGCCCGTGGGTGAGTGTTGCGCCGAGGAGGATCTCCAGAATTCACCCAAGCACGCACGAACTTTCCCGTTTCGAGAGCTGACGCGAGAAGCCGGGTGTCCCCTACCATCGCCTGTACTCAAGTTCGTACCTCTCACTTTTACAGTTTATTTTATCGTTAGTATCTGCTTTTCCAGTGCACCTGTTTTGCATTGTAGCAACGAGTTCATGCACAACCAGACTCGTTCTCCTCTTCCGTTTTTGTTTTTTTTGTGATTTGTTAGCATTGACTGTGCATGTGTAACACGTAAAACGCCTAAACGTGTGTGATGCAATGTATATTTTTTTAATTGCGGAAGCATTAATTTGTTTATGGAACGGAGCCGGCGGCGTCTGTATCCCCGAAGGAACGCGAAAGAAATGCCCATTCTCCCATTGGCTGAGCAAAACGGCTCCTAAATAGCCATTGGCGGCCGCTTCACGAGAGCGCGTGCTCGGCCGCCGGCCGCAGCCTCGGCAGTAGCGAAACGTGTCCGTCCACGCCGGTACACCGCAGACGAACTAAGGGAGCGGAAGAGTGACATTCATGCTTTCGCATTCACAACTCATAAGAAGTGCTTGGGTGTCCTCGGAAGTTTTTTTTTAGTTTTCATACCTTGAAGTAATATCTTGGCAACAAAAAGACAAGCGTTTTGTGTGTGTTTTAAGAATGTCCGCGTCCTAAAAAAAAAAAAAAAAAAGTTTTTTTTTTATTTGTCCGAGTGCCGCGTTAAAGGGGCACTGAAGTCGATTCTGAGATCGCTCTTCTGTGGTGACAGCTCAATCTAGACGCTGTAAGCATCTCATCAAACCCGAAATCACAATCGTGCGTAGCTTATTTCCTCGTTAAAAGCGTGTTCAAGGATCGCGACACGCCCTTTTTGGGAAGAATTTTCTTCCGAGTGAAGTGGTCGACGAAGGGCGCTTGTCGGCAAGCGATAACTTCGCCCGCGGAGAAAAAGAGGAGTCATTATCCGAAGTATGTACCTATCAAACTCTCTTCGATACGAGTTATAATAAAATCATTCGAAATCCTGCGCCTATTGTAGGGCTTTCATCGGTCCACACATTGTAGTCCGCGAGAAAAAAAAAGAGTCCACGTGTTTTTCTATTACCCTGGTATGAATATAAGGTTTTGTAATATAGGACTTGGTATATGTGGGAATTAACGCATCTTAAACAATATAAGATCAGAAACGACCTTTTTCAAAAATGACTTAGTGTCCCTTTAAGTATTTGTTTGTTTTAGGTTTATACCAGGGTCCGTCTTGTTCCTCGCTCCTCAAAAAGAGTCTGTTGATCGGGACGTGAACCTATCATCCAGTCCAATCACAAATAAAATAAAATTCGTTTCCATAGGAATTTGGCCTTTTTTTGTTCTCGAACCTGTGACACTCAACCACAACCAATAACTTTCGTCAATAGATTTATAATTATTTTTTCCCCTTTTTTTACTTTTGACTTAAATTATGTTTATACATGAGCGCGAGAAACGCAAAACACGACGAGCAAACATTATTTGAACAGAACACTGTTCACCTGGCACTAAAAGTTTCATATAGACCCTTTCTGTGTACTCTCGTCCCCAGGCACCTAATAGGCGTATCCGGTATGGGTGACGAAAAAATACTAAAACGTTTCAACCTGTACCTGGTAAAAAAAAAAAAAAAAAAAAAAATAAGGGGAGGCAAAGATGATAATGTGTGACGGTTACGCTTATGTCCCAAGTGTCTTCTACTGGCGTGGCAACGGCAAAACAATGTTTTCGCCATACTGGAAGTGACGACAATTCCAGATGGCGGCGCCCTTGAAGAAAGGGTCTATAGAGGCATAATTATCTGAGCGAAGTGGCAAGATGATGATTGAGTCAACGAACAAGTCATTAATCTATCAATCTTATGAACAGCAATATGTAACGTGGACTGTGTGGTTCATTAGTAAAGTAATTGCGATATAATTCATCAGCTTTTTCGAGCATCGGCACAGGTCTGATTTCAGGAGTTATATATGTACAGACGCGTGCGCCATTATGAAAGCCACGAAGCTGTTTATGGGCACACTGAAAAAAACGCACGAAGTGTTCAAATATTCCCAGAGATCCAGAGTGCTGTAACTAGAAAGCACTCGGGGTAACCATTTTTCATGCATATCTGAATGCACGTCTCGGTTTTACTTTTTTACAGGTGCCAGGAGAGCTGAAAGCTCATTCGACTGATAAGGACGAGCTCTGGTTTGCAGCTGCGCAGGCGACAGTTGAAGAGATGTCCGTTGACGTAGCAGACGTCGCACGGGTCGCCAATATATGAGGACCTTAAGGAAGACATTTGAGATTGAGCGTATGCCGTATGTTAGAACATGGTAGTAATAATCGTGCGCGCAATGTGGTTTCCCTAAAGGTCCTTAAGAATCCAAGCTTTTACTTGATACCTAAAAATGTCATCCGCTTTCCTCCGCAGTACACAGCAAAATACCGGCGTCTGTTGGAGCAGTAGCGTCGTTGAGCGCGCTTGGAGTGGAGCGTGAAAGAGCTCTTCTCGTGCTACAACCTCAGCATGTCCTCAACGCCGTTACTACCCGCAATGGTGCAAGTATCTTGTCGAACACTTCCGAATACCCCAGAAACATGAACGAAATGGCGAAACGGGGTTGTGACTGGCCATTGGAAACCTCAGTCGGCTGAGGCGTTGGTCGGCTCGTCAAGTTCGAGCAGCGGCCATTTTGAGCGGCCGACCGTCTCGGGCGGGTCGCTCCAAAAATTGCGAGTCCATCTTCAGCTCGTCGATTTGGAGCGGGTCCCACGGAGCGAAATTTTGATTTCGCTCCGTGGGACCCGCTCTGATTTTGGAAAGTGCTCCGGATCTACCGGTGGAATTCACCATAAGAGATCTGGAACGTCTACTTTCCCGCAAAGCACTTAGGAGAGCCAGTCGCTGCAACCTTCAGGGGGAACTATGTGAATGACGAGGCCGTGTCTGTAGCTAAAAGTATGCGCAGCGACACTGAGCATGACGTGAGCACGTGAAACGTCCTGCTCAATGTCGCTGTGCAATCTGTTTTTTAGGAGTGAGGAACATAGGAGTGTTTTAGGTTTAGGTGTTTTAGGAACATAGGTGGTTTAGGTTTTAGGTGTTTTAGGAACATAGGAGTGTTTTAGGAAGATAGGAGTGAGCACGGGAGCACCTGTAACATGCAGTCGACTTACGCAGCCCTCTTCTTGTTCGTACAGGTCATGGTCTGCTTCCCGTTGCCGGCTTTCGGGCCGATGACGGTCCAGGATACAAGGGAGTTCATTCTTCGAGAGCGCGTGCCAAACCGCGTGGATCACCGTGACAGTGGACTTCCGCTTCAAGAAAGTGCTGCGTATCTGTGGCCACGTCGCCACATGATCCTCGACGACAGTTTCGCCGTATCGACAAGTCGACAACGTCAACAGTCACATCGACATCGCCACCACCATCCAGAGCCGATATAAACGCCAGCCGGCGCCTCGCCGCCTTGAGTGAGCACGGGAGCACCTGTAACATGCAGTCGACTTACGCAGCCCTCTTCTTGTTCGTACAGGTTGGTTCATCCCCCTCATTATACGCTAAAAGAACTAGCAATGTCTTCTTATTTGTGTTCCCTTGCTCACAAGTGCTATCTGAAACCATGTGCGAATGTGTTGACGTCTTTAGCCTCCTGCTTCTCACCTCTGGCGATGTGGAAACCAATCCTGGTCCGATGAACGCCGAGCAGTTGAAACAGTTTAATGAAATGCATGAAATGCTTGTTGACGTTAACGCGCGATCAATACAAATTCAGTCGTCACAATCAGGAATCCTAACATCTATTAACGAGATTAAGCAGAACCAAGAAACAATGAGGGCCAACATCTCGGACATCAACTCGAGGCTCCTTGCAGTCGAATCCAGCGCCTCTGTTGTAGCACAACTTCAAACAGCAGTAATCGACGCCAGAAATGTTGCTGACGGTTTACAAGGCGAAAATATTGCATTGCGAGCACGTCTTGACGAGGCGGAAGATCAGTCCCGTCGAGACAATCTGATATTTTTGGGGGTTACTGACACCATATTAGAAACTTGGGCCCAGACGGAAGAAAGAATGTTGAGCGTTTTGCGAACGTCCCTTGGCATGCCAGTTACGGGCGACTCTATTGTTCGGGCTCATCGTCTCGGAAGATTCTATCACGAAAAATGCCGACCTATAATTATAAAATTTTCGTCATTTAAACTGCGGGACCAGATCCTGATAGCAAGACAACCATTAAAAACGCACCGTATTACGGTTAGCGAAGTCTTTTCGCTTGCTACGCGTAATGCGAGAAAAAGACTGTTAGAATTTGGTAAAGCTAACGGAGGAACGTTTAAGCTTAGGTACAACAAGCTGCACATTAACAACCGGTGTTACGCTTTCAACTCGACAAATGGCGAAGTCTACGAGCTAGGTCCTTCTAGTTTTCCTATTGTCTCTCCCGCACAGCCGACAATTCCCCAGACACAGTCATCTCTTACTCAAGATTCCGCTGAGGCGCGCTCGCCAACGTAGGATTTGTCGAGGGGTAGAGCTAGGCTGTCACAGTTTTCCGACGTCTCTGTTTTGTTTACTAACATAAGGAGTGTAATAAAAAAATGTGATGAATTGTGTTCCATCATTGATACTACCGATGCTGATGTTGTTGTTCTAACCGAAACATGGCTTTCTGGGAAAATACGGAACAGTGAACTGTTTGATGGTTCAAAAAAGTTCAATGTGTATCGGAACGATAGACAGGACAGGTGTGGCGGTGGCGTCCTGATTGCAATTGCTGACCATATTAAATCTTTTTTATTAAACATTGCGTTCGATATAGAACTAACCTGGGTCGGCTTTGTTTTGAACCATAAGAAGTGGATCATGGGAGTATGTTATCGGCCACCCTCATCCTCGTCGTCATTTGTTGAGACTTTGCATAACGCCATTAACACCATAGTGATGCGGTATCCCAGCGCACCCATCTTCCTTCTGGGTGACTTCAATTTTCCCGATATATCATGGTCAGATGACGTTCATTGTATGAATGTACACACTACAGTGTGTAATTCGTTCATTAACTTGTGTCTGGATTTTAACCTTTCGCAATTAGTTCTTCATCCCACCAGAGTGTCTCCGACGACAGCAAGTGTTTTAGATCTAATATTGACTACTCACCCTGAACATGCAAATGACATAACTTATCTTCCAGGGATCAGTGATCACTCTATGTTACATTTTCATTTCAAAACGTCGGTATCTAGGCCGACTGACCAACGAAAGAAAATACGCGATTACAGTAGAGCGAATTTTGATCAGATCAACAATGATCTTGCGGTTTTCTTTGACTGTATTTGACAGACTTTTCGGGGCGCTCTGTTGATGAAAACTGGAATTTGTATAAAGATAAGATAATCTCCCTTATCGACAAATACGTATACCGCTCCGAAATATACTTGAAAATAATCAGTCACCTTGGTTCACGAAAGCCCTGAAGAGACTGTCAAATAAAAAAAGCGCTTGTACTGTGCGGCCAAGTTTTCCCAGTGTGAGCGTCGCTGAGCCGCCTATCACAGTTCTGTAGAAGTGTACAAAAAAGCGATTGAAGGCGCTAAATCTCACTTTTTCACACATAGTCTTCCAGACATGTTGGTAAATAACCCCATTAAATTTTGGAATACTGTTAACAAAAAGGACCGTTTTTCAATTTCTCTTACAACTTCTAGTGGTGACAGCGTGCCCAGTGACGAATGTGCTAATGTCTTAAATAGTATATTTATGGAATCTTTCTCCGATATTCGCAACATAACTTACCCTTCGATGAGCTGTTCCTGTTATCTGCCAATGGATTCTATCTTTGTTGATCCTGCTGGTATTGCAAAAATTATAGATGAACTGAAGTTATCATTCTCATCAGGAGTGGACGGAATTAATTCCAAGTTTTTGAAAAACACTAAACTATACTCGTCTCTTATTCTCTCAAAATTGTTTGAACAGTCGCTGCAAGATGGTATTTTACCTTGTGAATGGCGAGTGGGGAAGGTGGTTCCAATTCCGAAAGGTGGCGATAAGTATTCCCCAAACAACTATCGTCCCATTTCATTAACCAGCATACCATGTAAACTTCTGGAACACGTTATCTTTTCCCAACTCGTACATTTCCTAGAGTCGAATAATTTTTTCACCGAAGCACAGCACGGATTTCGTAAATCATTATCTTGTGATACTCAGCTCCTATCCTTCACTCATGACATTCATTCTATTCTTGACCGAGGCTCCCAGGTGGACTGCATTTTCTTAGATTTCGCCAAGGCATTCGATAAGGTGTGTCACGAGCTATTACTGCTAAAACTTTCAAAACTTAACATTGACCCTAACGTTCTCGCATGGATTCGGTCTTTTCTAAATAACCGTTCACAATTTGTAACAATTAACAACGAAAACTCTCCTCCTGTGTCTGTGAATTCTGGAGAAAGGGTCGGTTTTAGGCCCACTACTATTTTTAATCTATATTAACGATCTTCCCATTAATGCGTCTTCATCCGTTTGTCTCTTCGCCGATGACTGTGTAATTTACCGTGAAATCTGTCACGATTCTGACCTGTCTACACTTCAGTCTGATATTAACTCTGTCTCTCGTTGGTGTGAATTATAATGAAACTAAACACTAGTAAATGTAAACAGATGAGAGTGTCCCGCAAGCCTAACAACAGTCCCTGTTACCACCTAGATGGCAACCTTTTGGAGCAAGTGGCAACGTACAAGTACATTGGTATTCACTTAACAAATAACCTTTCATGGAAACCCCGCATTCAGTATGTTACTACCCGTGCTAACTGCATGTTGGGCTACTTAAAACGCAACTTTTCATTGGCACCTATTTCACTAAAATTGATCCTCTACAAAACATTAATCAGGCCTAAATTAGAATATGCAGCCTCCATCTGGGATCCCGGTCACGATACTCTAATCACTGCATTGGAATTCATTCAGAATAGGTCAGCCCGTTTCATTCTTTCCAACTACCATCGTACTGCTAGTGTCACATCAATGAAAAATAGTTTATGTTTACCACTTCTCTCCTTGCGACGTAAAATTTCACGCCTATATGTCTATTTCATAAAATGTATTTTCATAACCCTCTCCTACGCAATCGGATGATTACTCCCCCCTTTTACATTTCATCCCGTCTTGACCATCAGCATAAAGTTGGAGTTCCAAGTTCGTTTACCACAACATTTCAATCTTCTTTTTTACCCCGCACAGCCGAGAAATGGAACCACCTCCCCGGTTTGATTGCTACTATAACTGATACTAACCTGCTTAGAAATTTCATCACTAGCTATTTTAGCAGTGACCCATGACCTATTATTATTTTTCTTTGTTTGTTGTATATTTAATATTGTCGACTTGTTACTATATTACTATCTTTGTTTCATGTATGTGCTCTCCCCCTCTGTAATGCCTTCGGGCCCTGAGGGTACTTTCAATAAATAAATAAATAAATAAATATTTACAGTCAATATCCGCCAAGCCCCACCCTTAGATTGCTGCAATTGGCTCCCCCAAATCCTTTGCGGGAAAGTAGGCGCACTGAATTTTTTGGGGTGTATACGAGTCGTGTACACCCTTCTTTTTAGATCGTACACAGACTTCAAACTACACCCTTATTTGTATGTGAAAGCTAGGGTATACAGCTCTTAACAGTTAACTAGGCTTTAACGTAATCTGTGAGGGGCTGCCGATTACTCGTGGAAACATGTGCAGAGCCAGGACGTCCGTGTGAAACATATATTTTAAAACGAAAAGGTCAAGAACACACTCCAAATTTACTTTTGGAACATCACTTGCACATACCTGCATAAGTTACAATAGCTATATCAATAACTAAAAATTAAAATTTCAGTTTTTTAATAATTTGAGAAGCTATTTTTCATTATTTAAGTGGGAATCGTTGTTACAGTATATTGCCAGAAAATGGAAGACGAAGTCTGGCGAGCGTAACCATCTCTCGCCAGACTTCATGTGATGGCCCGGCCTTCATACATTTTTTTGTGTGTGTTCTATTATCTTGCTATCTAGTCCTCTCTGTTGCCGACCAGATCGTCCCAACATTAAACGCGAACTGTTTTATAAATTTTACTATAAAGAAATCTTTCTTTCATTATATCTAGTTATTACATTGAAAACCTCCACATTAAATACCTGTACTTGCGCATTTTTTTTAAATTCTTGTTTATTACAAATGAAATTAAAAAAAAAAAAAAACACCTTTATCGCAGGTTACATGTTAGTTTTCATGTGGCTTGTGGAGCCTGAGGAGCTCAACTATTTTATCAACTTCTCTATTTCCCGAACAACCTTTGTTTTGAGGTCTCGTCTCAGGATCTTTCCGTTATCGGACTTGGGAATAGATTTCATGAAGAAAACACCTCCATACAGTTGCTTGAACACTGCTGCTTGACCTTTGAAAGAGAGACCACAGTTAACCGAAGACGCATAATAATCTAATTAATAACCCGCAAGCTCATGTAACCATTATTGTGCATACAAAAAAGCACAAAGACGTTTACGTTTTTTATTCATGTGGTTTTGAGAATCGGGAAAAAAGCATGGCACAAACAAAGCACATTTGCTCCTGCCGTGCTTTGGGCATTGTGGGGAGTAAGTTAAGTAGTGTTTTCTTTCATAGCCACCTTCAAATAGACGTTAATGTAAGATAGCCATGTCCCCCGCTAGATAATAGCCGGCTCTAAAATGTTATCCAGAACCTTTTCGGACACTCTTATTTGTGCCACCAAATGTTTACAAATTTTTAATTGAATACTTCGAATCCTTAAGATTAAAATATATATATATATATATATATATATATATATATATATATATATATATATAGCTCTATCAACCAAAAATGACCCTCGAATATTCAGTGTTTTTATATTCATGGTAAAAACAAAACAGTAAATGCTCAAAAAATAAGAATAATCTACGCTAAAACATGTGGCCTCGTTATGAATTCCCGCATTTTATAGAAATATTTTTTGTTACTTTAAATATTTTATTGTGGACATGTAGTTATTTTTGTAGGATTTTGTGCATACGGTAAAACCAAACGAAATTTGTGCGTTATACTTATAATTTAAGCTTTAAAATGTGCAAGTTAGACATGGTCATAACCTATCAAAAACAAAATTGGAATATTGGGAACATATACCAGCAATGAGCTCCCTCAGTTCCGTCTCCAGACTCTCGAGGTTTTTTTCGAAGCCGTCTTTGACAACGATGCAGGCTGTTGGAGCCTCGCCATACTTCGAGCTTGGAACACCTACGACTGCGGCCTCCGCGACAGCCTCGTGGTTGCTCAAAAGTTCTTCCAGCTCAGCAGGGGCGACGACATTGTCCATGCATTTTATCATCTGTTTCAATCTCTCAATGACATAGATCCGTCCTTCAGTGTCGTAGTAGCCTAAATCTCCTGAAAAGCAAATCAAATTTCGTCAATATTTAACCGCGCTCCTTGTTGAGTGGGATTGCAATAAAATGAGTACGAAGGCGTTGTTTTTTGTTTTGCTATGCGGTTTTTGTTTAATTTGTGGGCATTGCAAATAAAAGTTTTGGTATTCAACATGCGATTCGAACTTACATTCTTGGCCACTATTTGGCAATATTCCATTCGAATTCGATTCGAGTTATTTCCTTATTCGGCACACTTCGAGACATTTCTTTATATAAGTCCCCTTTAAAAACAAGTTCTGATTGATAAGTTTAACGCCCCACTGAGTTTGAAGCGATGCCCCACGACAGGACTAGTCACCTCTCAGCCAACATCGGTGGGGTTAAATCGGCAATTTGCGGCAGGTGTTGTGTATGGTTAGCTGCCACGTGAGGAGTTCAAAAACAAGTCAAAAGTGATGTTAACTCGCATAAATACGTATTTATTTTCTAAAGAACGCTCGCTCCATCGAGCGCATGGCCGGACGTTAGAAGATGCACAATGACAATCGGTCATACGCATAACACAAAAAAAAGAACATGCACTACATGAAATACGTCAAGAACGGCTGATAGGTGTCTAGTAATGCGCCACTGCAAGCTTCCATGCGCACACCTAGCACACGGCGATGGCAACCGAGGTAGGGTCGCAGTGAAATGTGACGTCATGTGAAAACTTCATCTATTTTGTCTACATGGTTGGCTGACCACCAAACCGCAGAGTTTTGAGACTGGCTTTATGGTTAATATTTTCCCTATGACATGTCCAAATATATCACAATACGCATGTAAAGCATCAGGTCTTAACGGACACACTACACTCTAAAAAATGTCTGGGCGTCCACTTACCCGCAAAACACGCAAAGCATGACGTTTTGCATTGCGTAATGCCACAGCGCAGACTTCATTTTTAGGTCTAAACAGATGTTCCGCCTCATCATTCGCTGAGCTGATTTCCTAGACCGCAGAGATTGGCTCTTTGAGTGTTTTGCGGGTAAGTGGACGCCCAGGCATTCCTTAGAGTGTATGGGCTGGGGAACATAAAGAAGTGCATCATAAAACGCCAGTCCGATAAATATACAGGCACAATAGAGATATTTGGGTTTGATCGAGAATACCGTCATTCTTATGCTTTGGAATAAAAAAACAACAACACGAAGATGAGATGACCGTTGTACCTGTACGGAACCATCCATCGCTGCTCAAGGCTTCAGCAGTAGCTTCGGGACGCCCAGTGTAGCCCTTCATGATGCTTCGGGCGTGAACCGCAATCTCGCCATTCTGATGCGGTCCGAGAGAATCTCCGCTGGTTATGTCTATAACCTTGGGCATAACATTAGGTCATCAGTTGCTTTCTTTTAGAATAATATTTACTGGAAGAGACAGCCGCACCACCGCTATCAAAAATAGTCAAATACTGGTAAAAAAACAACAACAAAAAACTCTGTTAATGAGTTGTCCGATTGTAGGCGCACACCTAGCTAGTTGAATAAAACTATTTTCTTAGCATGAAAGTTGCATATAGTAGGGAGGTAATGCTAAAGTAAACCGAGGTAACTCAATGTCGTGGCACTTCTTTAGACAAAAGGAAAACGGCAAAAAAAAATCGAAGCATTCAAAAAGTAAGTAACTTTCGTGGATTGGTCCCGTAAAAATAGCATACTTCTGAGTCACGCATGAGTAGTGTTCCCTCGTATGTGCGTTAGTCTTCTGCTTAAGTGGATATAATAGCCTATCAAACTCCGAAGTTCGGTCTGTGATGCCATTTTTTGAAAACAACAAATGTCTAATCATGCAGAGCTTGAAAATTCATCGACAAATTTGCGAAATATGTATAGACTAAACTCAATGAGCAAAATAATGAAGCAAAAACAGATCCTAATGCTTAAAGCAAAGCCAGAAAGCGCTCATGACGCATCGAAATGCGGTAGGCCATCCCTGGACACGAAATCCTTGGTAAACGAAGTAAATGAAAACATCCACGATGTGATGTTTTACAACGTCTGCTTTTTGCAAAACATGGCCTGAAATGATTAAATTGTTTCTTCACAAAATATTTAAAAACACTTCAGTAGTACAAATTGTTTTCAAGATGTTGGCTGAAGTCTCAATGATGCAGCAGACTTCTATTAGGAGTGCAAAGAAACACTTGGGCCACAATATAGCAAATGCCTTCACAGCGAAGGAAATTGCCTCGACGAGCCTCGTATGCCCAATCCTTCCTTAAAGGGGTACGGAAACGAACTTTTCGCTCTTATTTCTTTGTTTAGATACACTCCCAAAAAAAAGGGGTATCACCTTACACCTTTTTGTCTCATATAACGCACCCCAAATCTTTAGTTCGACGTACACAGGGCACTATAGTCGAACAGACGCCCCCAACTTTTACGAGGGGCTTGATAACGGTGCGATATAACTTATTAAATAGCTAAAGTACGTATCAAACACCACAGAAAGAAAACACTGAGGTTTTGCGGTAAGGCCAAGAAAACCCCGATTATTATTATTTTTTTTTAAATTCAGTAACACGTACATTAACTATTTTAATAAGTTGTACCACACGGCTATCGAGCCTCTCGTGAAAATTAGTACCGTCATATCGACGTCAGTGCGCTGTAGGAGGAACTGAAGTTTTGGGGTGAATTATATGAGACAAAGGGTGTAGTAATACACCCTTTTTTTTTTTTCGAGTGTATGGTCAATGTAGTGGGGGCAGCCGAGAAACACTAGGCTAAACTATTCTTTCAGGGTGCCGGTAGAAAAGTCAAGAAAACTAATTTTAAAACTAATAAACAGACTTTAAGATTGTGCCTGGTGGCAGTCTCTGAAGCTCCGTTGGAATGGCACCACGTTCATCGGCCTCTAAGAAGCAGCGTCAGTTCGCGGCAGTATGGCTCTCTCGTAAAATTACTTATTCCTGAATGTGACTTGTCGAAGAACGCTAACGAGTCTACTACGTTGTCTTTCTTAACTTCCACGATGCTTCCGCTACGTGCATTCCACACCATCATGATCGTCGTTCTTTGCAGACGTTAGTAGGAGCTTTATTTGAGCATTCGGCGACCTCTCTGCCAGGTCAACAATACCAAGGCAAGCTTTAATTTTATTGGTATCATTTATTAGCTCCATGCGGACCAAAGGTAAGCATATCTGTGTTTTGCTTTTTTTTTAGAAATAATGGCAGTTTGATACTTTAGACCCATGTTGCGGATAAAAAAAAACAGGACGCGGGATGGCCAAAAAAACGTGCTTTTCGTGTAAGGCTCGTCAAATTATGAGGCGCTGGAGAAATTCAGCCTTCTGCGTTAAGTCCTTATTTCGAACTCTTTTTGTTCGCCTTCCGCCCATTGAAAAGCATGCGGGAAGGGCCTTCGAACGCACCTGGTATCGCTGCGCCGCAGCGTTCTTCCGCACGTCTGCTTTCCTCGCCGTCACCATGACAACGAACGCCGAATAAATGGAAGCACGCACGGTACCGCCGCGTGAAGCCAGCAACAGCTGACGCCCTTTTACGAACGCCGTCTGCTATAGCCAAAGCCGAACGCGGTATGTCAGATCAACCGCCTCCGCCGGTGCTCGATCGCCGACGGCGATCGAGCACCGGCGGAGGCGGTTATGGCACTACACGGTTATGGCAGATTTTGAAACTGGCCAAACAAAGAAAACGTATACAATTTGATCAATTTTAGGCATACCTTAAATTTAACACCGGCAGCAGGTAACACACCATTGTCGAAGGTAGTTTGTCCAACAAGTGAGAGGCTCACCAGGCCGAACGTTTCTGTCAGGCCGTAACAATTGAAAAGTGATTCCACGTCAAAGATTTCACGAATCTCCCGTGCAAGCGAAATCGGGGTCATTGAACCACCCACAATGATCTGTTTTACACGAGATACACTTTCCTTGTGTTTTTTAATTTCATTGACAATATCCTGCATCCGACCCGGAATGCCAATAAACAAAGATACCTGCGAGAGAAAAAAACAATTAACACCACAATATACAGTGCCCTTTGGATACTGCATATAGCATGAATACAGATTTTCTGTCCCGAAAAGATAACTCTGTTTTCTAGAAGTTTAACTAAAACAGCACTACGTTAATCTGCAGTGGCTTGACAGATGGGGGAGAGTTCATTCCATGGGTTGTAGGTTGGACGGACGAATATTAACTATATATTGTAGTGCGGAACCTAAAAAACAATGTGAAGTCACGATTAAATTGGTTGCCCCGAGTGCAGTTAGACACCAATATCACTGACTCCAACAGATGTGAGGCCAGTAAGGTGTCAATCTTAGAAACGGGCTCTCCCTTTGAAGCCCACGCGTATTAAAAATAGAGCCGACACCGAGGCGGCTGCTCTTGCTTATTTGTCTGCTACGGTTAGGGTAGGGTTACAGGTTCAGGAGACGGTAACACGGATAAACAAATCTGATCAACTAATGAAAAGCACACGGATTGTTTCATCAGTTTCTTTTTGTCAATGTTAACGTATTTCGAAGTGAAAACATCTACAAAAGCGCTAGTAAAAATCTAACCAAAAGTTATTAGATTTTTTTTTTGCGTTGTAGTATTGGAAACTCACGAACACGGTGAAAACAAAACCTTATTTTTTTAATTTCAGGCAAATCAAATTTGTTTAGTTTAAATCAGACTTATTTGATTTAAGTAAGATTTACATAATTAAAATAACATCAGCTAAAAAGGTGCAATTTCTGACATTCGTGCACTTCTAAAAATGGCTGCCTGATATAAATTTTTCTTGTTTGAACCTTCCTTGTAAGTGTCCATGGAAGGTAGAAAACGGTAAACAGACAAATATATTTAGAGTACTCATTTTGGGCGAACTTTTTATTTTATTTAAGTCACCACAGTCAAATGGGTGAGATTCAAACCACGACTTAAATCATGTTTTAAATCCCGATTTAAACGAACAGCGTTGATTTTCACGCCCGACCTCTCTTTTATAGAAAGTGCGGCTTTTGGATTTTAAAAAAAAAAAAGTCGTATATTGGTATCTGGCACTCAGCTCTTTTTCGGGGAACACAACTGTTCAGGTCATTGAGTTGCACGTGTTAGTTTTTTTTTGTTTTTTTTTATTATACAAAACTGTTGCGAACAAAAATTGTATTTGCATGAAACTGTTTATTGCGAGAATTTCACGAGCATACCAATGTTTTCAAATCTAAGGGCGAGTTCGGTACTGGTTCTAAGGTGCCTGACATCAAGGTCTGTTGGAAATTTGTAGGAAAATTACAGCCCAGCTTGTCTTATTGAGCAAAGCAGAGTTTCTGCTACAGCAATTAGCTCCAGTTCCATAAGTAAGCTTATTGGCTTGTTTATTGAGCTTAGCTATACTGACCAAATGCTGTCCTAGAATAAAATATCGCCAAAAAAAAAAGTCAATACAGTCTACGCAAAAAACGTTACGGTGTTTTCTTTTCTTTTTTTTTTCAGGTTGATTGAACACTGTAATTCGCTTGTCCACTTAAAATATATTTCGTAAGGTCTATTATAAGTGGAATGCTCACTGAAGGTAAATACTACATAAATAATTAAAAAAACAGTAGTGCCACGAGTTTAAAACAAAATCTAGGTCTGTCGTGTTTGGAGATAAGAAGGAAAATTTCACGCTTGTGTTTTTTCATTGAATGTATTACAGTGACTCTACTTTCAGACAAACTTTCTATAGGCCCGCAACCCATATTTCGGCCCGATGTGATAACACCCAGAAAGTGGAACCTTTTGCATCACGCACTAATCTATTCCTCTCATCTCCGTTAGTTTTGTGTATTTCAGATTGAAACGCACTCTCAGACTCTGTGGCAACTGAACGTGACGAGTTGTTGTTTAGGAAAAAAAATGTAGCGATTTATTGTTGAATTAGGTTTTCAAGATGATAATCTGTTTTCGGTTTGAATGTTCTTGGCATTGTGTACATGTACATTACATGTGTCAAATGCATTCGCGAGTTATTTTTCTTCTGTTTATTCTTGCGGCCAAACTGGACTACCTGTGCATGGCGTCAGTGATAATGCCAGTGATCACCTGTCAATTCTATCTTTTGAAATTACTGATATTGAACTTGCTATCAGGAAACTGAAGCCAAAGTTATCAGTTGCATTTGACGGCATTCCAAGCTTTATTGTTAAAGGATGCTCCTCTATTTTTGCACCCGTCTTAACGCATATATTTAACTTGTCGTTGCAGAGCCTTACATTTCCTTCACTGTGGAAGTACTCTATTACTGTGCCAGTACATAAGAATGGCAGAACGGATGACGTAAAAAATTACAGACCTGTGTCGTTGCTATCTCCTTTTGCTAAGGTCTATGAAATTGTTTTATTTGAGCGCATTTCAAACTTTTTTAAGCACAAGATAAGCCCTTCACAACACGGCTTCATGCGTGGAAGGTCTGTTGAGACAAATCTGGTGTCTTTTTTAAATTTTGTTTCGCCTACTGTGTGTCAACGTGGACAGGTAGACGTTGTGTATTTTGATCTCTCGAAGGCTTTTGACCTAGTAGACCATTCGCTCCTTGCACACAAACTAGAATCCTACGGCGTGAGTACCTCCCTTTGTTCCCTGTTTCTAGATTATTTGTCTAATAGACACAATTTTGTTCGTGTTCTTGGACATCACTCCCGGCCTTATGTTTCTTCTTCGGGTGTGCCGCAAGGCTCCATTCTTGGGTCGATCTTTTTCAATGTTTTTATTAATGATTTGAGCTCAATTGTTTGCAATTCAGTTGTCTTGCATTTTGCAGATGATGTCAAGTTGTTTAGGCAGATCATATCCTTGGAAGACTGTGAAAAACTTATGGAGGATGTTAGGCGTGTGTGCAGTTGGTGTCGTCAGAACATGCTAACGCTCAATCCTTCTAAAACCGTTATTATGTCTTTGTCTAGAAAGGTTGAAAAAATTACCTTTTGTTACCAGATTGGCAATGATCCTCTGCGAAGAGTCGAGTGCACGCGTGATCTTGGTGTATACATAGACTCTTCGTTATACTTTACTGTATATATTAACAACCTTATAAATAGCTCTTTGCGTAAGCTGGGAGTAATTTCTAGAATCACGCGTGAGTTCTCCACATCAACCTGTATTCTACGCTTATATTTCTCGTTAATCCGGACCAAGTTGGAGTTTTCCTCTCTAGTCGTGAATTGTATTAGTTCTACGAGCCAAGAGATGATTGAAAATGTTCAAAAGCGTTTTTTTCGAATTGTTTACGATCGTTACATTGGTCGTACTGTTTATTATTCCTATGCGAGACTCTTGGAACGATGCAAATGCCCTACTTTGAGTTCCAGACGGCGTGAGCGCGATCTTGTTTTCCTGTATAAATGTATTCATGGATTAATTGATTGCCCAGATCTCACATCTGCTATTAATATTCACGTTCCGAGTCGCGTTTTGCGGGTTTCTCCGACTTTTCATGTTAATCACATCATCCAAACCAGTCCCATGACCCGCATTCAACACTTCTACAATACCCTCAGGGGAGCAGATATTGATGTTTTTAACCCAAATTTCGTAGCTTTTAAGACTTTTGTAACTAACCTGTGAACATTTTGTTGTGCATCATTACCAAGGCGTCAAGCTGTTCATGAGCACAGAAAATAAACAAATGAATGAATGAATGAATGAATGAATTACTTGAGCCAATCAAGGGTTCCTCTGATCTTGTTCTTTCTTGTTTGATCGTTCTTGAACACTAAGTTTTATATGTATTATGCTTTTGTATGATTTTTGTTTCCCCGAATCCTCGAGTTTCATCGTTTTTGAACCCAAAGTTTTATATGTATTGTGCTTTGTATGATTTTTTCCTCAGATCCTCGCTCATGTAATACGTCCGAAAGGATGTCTTTGAGCAACAATAAATGAAATGAAATGAAACATGAGCCGGGAGATTGATCGTACCATAAATCGTTCTTATAAATGTGTTTGATTATTTTAACAGCCGTTCAATGTCAAGGGCATCACAACCTGTACCCAAAAAAGTTTTTTTTTTTTTTTTAAAGAGAATGCGAACACAGGGGAGTTATTGCCTTTGCATCCAAGTTTTCCAAAGTTGCTACGGTAAAAAAAAAATTACAGCAATATACAGGTGTTTTGAGACAGGAATAGCAATTCTATATTTATTATATAGCAAAAGTGGTTTTGTGTAAAACTTTACCATGAAAATGATTCAGTGTCTGCCCCTCTCCGGTAAATTTATGCGCCTTGATACAGGTCAATTATTCTAAGAGATGACCGTTATTCTTAATTTCACCCGATATTTCTCACCTCATGGGTCTTGAGAGTCTCCAGAAAATGTCTGTACGGAATCAAAGGATCGGTTATGACGGTTTTTGCTCCTAAAAACATACAAAACATGCCTAGTGCAAAACCCGACGCGTGGGTGAAAGGATTCCAGCAAAGAAAAACATCCTCTTCAGTGCAAATTCCAGTAGACCTGAAATTCGGAAGAAAAAAAAAAACAAAAAAAAACAGGTATAGATAATTTCAAGAATAATCAGACAGCTGCCTGAAAAATCCAGAAATTCCCCAAACTTTTTTTTGAGCGCTTTGTACAAAGTACAAAAAGCTTGTATTGTTAGGGTGATCCGGTCGGCAGCAGAGAGGACAAGACAGAACAAGAGGAAAAAAAAAATGATCGAGCACGGAGAAACATTATGGAGGCCTGGCCAACAAGTGGAACCTTGCTCGAAACGGTCGTGCGCACCAATGTCCTGTAATAATATTCACTTTCTTTTTTTACAATATAATGTTTTTTTAGAATAAACATATTCATAAAACGCGCAAAAATCAGATAACCAAACGTACGAACAAACAAGAAAAAATTGCGGCACCCACTTTTGTTTTACCTGCTTAGATCTTAAGATTTGATGTGCTTAACAACACTTGAGTGCCTTAGACGCAACGAGTATGCTTTCGTGAGATAATTCCTACAACTACGGCTTCCACTAGGGCTACACAGCGTCATGAAATGTTTTATGCGAGGTGACATTTACTTACTATCATTCACTTTTATTTAAAAATAATATTCGGGTGATTATTTTTAACATCCCACAACGCATTCTTGTAAAATAAGTTAGTGTTCGATCGTGTCGAAATAAATATTTTTAACGTAAGTCTGCTTTACGCGAAATATATAATATACGCTCGCGCCTGTGGCTCGGGACTCGAGAAACAATATATTCTTAATTTGCCTGCGTCCGTACACAGAAACATACAGAAACAAACAAACATACAGAAACGAACAAAAAGATTCTGCCGGTATAACATAATGCAATTTGTGTCTCGTAAAAACGGGTGAGATTCCACCAACACTTTGATCAGCGCGTTTACCTGAAGGAGTAAAACGCGGCACAGTAGGCCTTGTGCGATATTTCCACGCCCTTCGGGAGACCGACCGAGCCTGAAGTGCAGAGTATGGCCACAACCTCTTTCTCGTTGTCAATAGCTTCGTGGGGCGTGAATAAGGCATCGGAAAGTTCTTGAAACTGGAGAACATTCATGAAACCGGGTGCGCTTCCCACGGAGAACAATGCCTGCGAATCAAAGTATACTTTCATTTTTCGATCAGCTGTTGTACTCGTTGAACGATGGAAGAAAAGAATACATGCGTATGGCTGATTCCAAAAGAGATGTAAAGCGTTAACAATTGCGATAGTTTCTCGCTCCTGGGATAAAAAAGATGATTCAACTTTTCTTTTAATGCGCTAAGGTTATTTTTTTAATGTATGTTTTTAATTGGTAGTGTGTCCAATCAGCACCGCCTAGAATAATGAAAGTCGGGGCACTATAACATTTTGACGTCCTTACAGCAAGGTCATGCACAAACTCAGACAGGTCACGAGTGCTGCGTCATGTTGAGCAGGGTTTCGTTTCCAGTCCATCCGTGTGAAGGACGCGTCAGGTCAGTGCCCAAACGCGTCAGGCTGTTCACGGGCTTTGATTATTTTAGGTGGTGTTAGTTGCCTGGCAGCAGTTGCAGTCAGCTCCCTTGATTGGTCCTCTCGCTAAAGCGCAGTTAGCAACAGTAAGCAAAGTTTATCCCTCTATGATAGAAATGAATATACATTGACACTGGCACTCTCATGCAAAGAAGAAACTACGATTTACTTGACTGCTGCAAACACAGTGGCAAACTTTCCTCTTTTTTTTTCTGGTATTTTACTATAGGAAATAGAATAATGAAATATTTTTATAGCCTGACCAACTCTTAATCTGATAAATAGATAATAATTTCCCACCTTAATGTTTGATGCTATTACCATCTTGGCAGCATTTGGTGCGTTTTCTTGGTCAGTTAGTAGGAAAGTGCACTGGCTGTCTTCAATCGTGTACACCAATTCCCCTACAAGGACGACGTAATAGTAGGTTCAGTTTTATTTAAATGCCGCAATTCTAATCCTCGATTGAAGTGAAAGCGTTGAGGGCACTCACTTGTCACGTAGGCCGGCTTTGCCATGACAAGCGTACCGCCCGCGAACACAACCCCAAAGGCCGCTGCTACAGTTTCAACTGCGTTACCAATGTACGCGCACACCCTGGACCCCGGTTTTACACCGTGTCGTTGATAACCTACAGCATATTTGCGTATCTTTTCCAACAGCTGAGAGGCGGTCAAGCTTTGATGGGTGTCAACCTAGAAGAAAGAGAAGGTAAAGTGTTTGGAGAAATAACCGGTCTGATGGCGCGAAAGAAAAACACTTTTCATAATTTCGGCTGCCTCAGTTTTGTGTATTAATTTTACATACACAAAAATAAAAAAGCTTCCGCGTCTAGAAACTAATATGTAAACTGAGTGCCACCAGATTATAGTAGTGTGAAGTAACTATTATTTCTCTTGGTAACTTTGAACCTATACATGATTATTTAAAGTGCTAATTCGCTCTTTCTGAAGGAGCGACTGCGAATTATTCAATGTAACCGATTTTAGACGTAATTCTTCGATATCGGCAATCGACGCAGATCCAGAAGAATCGCAGAACCTGCTGCTGATTGAAAGCCAGAAACTGCACTCATAGTTTTGGATCGACGGAGCTACGCTTCCGCTACATTTGACAAGAGACTGAGTTTTGGGCGGTGCGCAGTTAATTTTACTGCTGAGAAAAACACTTTTTTTCTCTCAAACACCCGGTAGTAATTAATGCTTCCCCTAATTTCTGTACGTCTCCAACCCCCCCCCCCCCTCTTTTTTTGCATATTAAAACTTTTATTTTGATTTGTGTACTATTTTGAGTTTAGTGGTTTTTCGGGTACAAATTCTGAGCGAGATAAGCGCGTTCCCCACTCGCACTGGCGCGCTTTCAGCTCGTGCTGGAATCGCTCTAAAAGAGGTGACCTTGAGGTTTTGATTGAATCAGTCGAAAGTCAGTCGGTGTCCTTCCTCGCAATCGGCGGGGCCCGCGAGGACGCGGGACCCCGCTGTTACCGGGTCTCCGTCTGGAATGCGTCTCAAACACGGTCGTGACCACGACTGCATATTTTTAACGCGCAGGCGATACAAACCCTAGCAACGGCGCTCACGCCGGATTGGCTGGTTCGTGGAGATAGACGCTGCCGCCGTCAACATAGGCAGGGGTTACAATGCGAGTTTCCGAAGCGGTAGCGTAACTTAGTTGTAAGATGTCCGCCTCATACGTAGCAGACCCGGGTTCTATCCACGGTGTGGGCTTACTTCTTTTGTTTTTTCCTCGAACATTTTGTTTTGTCGAGGCATTTGGCGATATTTACGACATTTCTTTTTTACGATTAACACTGAAAAAAAAATAAAAATGTTGTCGACGAAACATCGCTGAACTAAATCGTATGGGACTCTATTTACGGATGTGCATGGGGGACAGCGGGGCTTGGGTTGCCGGCTGCAAAGCGGCGTGTACGGGGGTAGAAGGAGGGGGGGCTAAATGGTTTAATAGTTTTGTAATTAGTAGCCGCACACTGTCGGCGCGAAGCGACGTGAACGCACGCTGTGAGGGGGGGGGGGGGGGGGGGTGTTAACGCGCTTCGAGTGACACACGCGCCGTCCGAATCCGAAATTTAAGTTCCCGCGCGTTGCGTAGCAGCCAATCCGGCGTGAGCGTCGTTGCTAGGGGGTCTATCACCTGCGCCGTAAAAGTTAGTGATGGACCGAATCTGCCGAACTTCAGATTCGGCAAAGTTCCGCACATGCTGAAATTTAGAAGGAAAGTTCGCCAAAGATTCGGCGAAAATTCGGCAAATATCTGCGCACGCGCGCGAATGCGACGGGCCATGAATCGCAAATGGACGCCGCGCAGTCGCGCGGTTACCATCGTACAGTTTAGTACAATCAGCGGTTACGGCGAGGTGTGGAGTAGGCGACGCGGTAACTGTGCGCTTGTGAGCTTTTGCGAGTGTGGTTCTCTTCCATATTTTCTGCCTCAAGAAGAAAAGATCGACCAGTAATTTACGCAATCCACTGCGCAAGTGACCAATGATGCGGTGCATTCTGGATAACGTGATTTTCATTTGACATTTTCATTGATGAAACGAGGTAGTTGAAACATTGACTGACAACTGACAATTACGCTCAGTGTTCGCAGCCCACTGCCGTCAAACGGGGCAGAGCCACGAGAGCTTGCCAGAATGTATGGGATGCAGCTGGCATCCTCGTCATAATGTGAAACATGTGTTACCTCTTATTTTCTTTCCCTTTTACGCACTCTCTGTAGTGTGTATATTCTGTGTATTTTCCGGACTATAGTCCGCACACGATGTATAGTCCGCAGGGTGAAATTTGGGGTCAAAAATAAAAGTTTTTCCTTAGATAGTCCGCACCCGGTGCAAAGTCCGCACCCAGTGCATAGTCCGCACCTGGTGCTTAGTCGGCACGAAAATAATCTCACACGCGGCACACTTTAACATATGTCTATTTTCTTAGCTCACAAAGAAGCTTGTAATACACATAAATCATCATTACCATACTCGTTTATTCACAAAATCATCTCGTCTCGTCATAATCAACGATATTGAAAAACAAAATCCTTGTATAGTCCGCACGCGTAGATAGTCCGCACAGCCTAAAATTTCAACTTTTAAACATGTATAGTCCGCCGACTATAGTCCGGAAAATACGGTATATATCGGTTTTGTTTTTTCACATATGGTAGCGGGCTGGCAGGCGCTCTGCGTAAGGGTTTTCACCTATCTGTTTAGCCCCGCACACCACCACATGGGCCCCTTCCAGTTTGTGCAAATAAAATTATTACTATTATTATTATTATTATTATTATTATTATTATTATTATTATTATTATTATTATTATTATTATTATTATTATTATTATTATTATTATTATTATTATTATTATTATTATTATTATTATTATTATTATTATTATTATTATTATTATTATTATTATTATTATTATTATTATTATTAATAATTTAGCGCCTGTCTTAGTGGTATAGAAAGAGTAGTCAACGAGCAAACCTCCGCTAGGTGCTTGATTTTAGGCGACTTCAATGCGCCTGGGATCAACTGGGATAATCTTCACATCTCGAACACCAACTTTTACATATCACAAAAGTGCAATATGCTCATTAACTTTACTACTTTTCTAGGCCTTACGCAGCACAACGCCACTCACAATCACTTAGGCAACACTCTTGACTTGTGCTTTTCTGACATGGATGAATTAAGCGTTACAAAAAGCGAACTACCTATGGTACCTTTAGACAAACATCATCCAGCGTTGAACGTTACGTACCGTGTCATTTCAGGCCTAAAATGCCCCACAAGTGACGACCGGCCTTCTGAAAAAATGTACAACTTTGCCGCGGGTGATTATGTAGGTCTGTATCGTTACTTCTCGAATGTAAACTGGTGCTCCATTATGGAAAGCCACTGCGTAAATAATCAAGTCGAAAACTTCACCCGAATTATCCGGGACGGTATGGATACGTACATTCCCCTGAAGAAAAAATGCCAAAAGCATAAATTCCCGCACTGGTTTTCCGCCGAGTTGAGGTCACTGTTAAAAAGAAAATCCTTTGCCCACCGAAAGTGGAAGAAGAGTGGTCTCCCTAAGTGGGAACTCGAATTCAAATGTCGCCGCAGCGAATGCAAAACAATATTAAATCGTGATCGCCTTAAACACAGAAAAACAGTGGAGTCGGATTTAACCCGCAATCCAAAGAAGTTTTGGCAATACGTCAGCTCACGCTCCTCGAAAGCCGACAGACCGAAGTCCATTGTACTGGACGGCGCGGGCTCGGGGGACGTATCTGAAATGTTTGCTCGGCACTTTAAGTCGGTGTACACAGATTCCGACGATTCCTGCGCTTATGTTCCTCCCGCGGCTGGATCCGACAATGTGCTAAGCACGGTCACCGCCGACGAACAAGTTGTTGAGGAATGTATCAAGAAAATGAAACCAAAACTTTCAACAGGTCATGATGGAATACCATCTGCCTTAATTAAAGCTTATCATGATATATTTATTCCTGTAATTTGCAAGATATTTAATACCTCCTTGAAATCTGCTGTTTTTCCAGAAGCCTGGAAACTTGCAGTAATTGTTCCTGTATATGAGTCCGGTAAAAGTGAAGACATCTCTAATTATAGGCCTATTTCTCTTCTGTCTTCCTTGTCTAAGCTTTTTGAAATGGTCGTCCACAAACACTTATCATTTTCATTTAAAAACCTAATAGCTCCTAGCCAGCATGGCTTCGTTTACGGCAGGTCTACGACCACTAATCTGGTCACTTTTATGTCAACTGCCTCCCACGTTGTTTGCAACGGGGGTCAACTCGATGTAGTGTACTTTGACCTAAGTAAGGCCTTCGATCTTGTCGACCACAAATTGTTGTTGTCGAAGCTTTCTTATTACGGTGTTTGCGGACAGGTTCTCGCATGGTTCAAGAACTACTTGTTAAACAGAGAAGGCTATGTCCGCGTCAATAACTTTACTTCCGCAACCTTCAAGATAATCTCAGGCGTACCTCAAGGGTCCATTCTAGGCCCCCTTCTATTTTCCATATTCGTCAATGACGTCCAACATGTCGTGTCTGATTCTTTTTGTTTGCATTACGCAGACGACACCAAAATATACCGGGAAATACGAACTGTTGACGACTGCATTAAACTCCAGAACGACGCGAACTCGTTCAACGATTGGTGTAAACGTAACAAGCTTTCCTTAAATCGCACTAAAACTAAAGTTATGACCCTTTCACGAAAATCACAACTTGTATGCTACCCCTATCGTATTCATGGAGATTTACTGTCTCGCGTCTCCCAAATCAGAGATCTCGGCGTCATATTCGATTCTAGCCTGCGTTTCGATCATCATGTGACAAAGGTAGTCTGCACGTCATTGCGCATGTTGGGAGTTTCATGCCGACTGACCAGAGAATTCTCCAACCCTTCTGCCTTTCTTACGCTCTACTGCGCGTTGTGCCGTTCGCAGCTGGAATATGGGTCCGTTGTGTGGAACGGAATTTGTTCTACGAATTCATCAAGAATAGAGCGTGTACAACAAAAATTTATCTCCATTTTTAGGTACCGTTATATTGCTGTGAACGAGCATCTTTCGGGCTATGAAACTGAGTTGAGGCGAGTAAATATACTGAGCCTTTGCCAGCGCCGCGAAAAGGCTGACATTTTGTTTCTGTACAAGATCTTACACGGACTGATTGACTCCTCGACGCTTTTGTCTGCTTTGAATTTGAGAATTCCACGTGTGAATGCAAGACTCAGATCACCTTTCTATACGACCAATAACCTTAACAAGCAATGCCCCCTCGTTAGGTCGTCAGAACTGTACAACGTCCATACGGAGAAATTAGATATTTTTGACTCCTGCTTTCAGGCGTTCCACCTCTCGCTTCGAACATTGTTCTAGTTCGATGTGAGCTGACCTCACAAATCATAGACGTTATATTATATTCTCTTGCTTGTTCTAAGCTTCCGCATCGTGGCGTCGTCAATCCAGTTTTTGATCAAAGTTTTTGATCAACGTTTTTTCCCAATTTTTTTTTTTTTTTTTTGCTTCATCGTTGCAGTGTCTATGATCGGAATTCACTGTTCATCTTCGTAGTCATTCCTATTTGAATGTGTTCAACCTTAGTCTTTTCCTCTTAATTTCTCAATCGATGCCTGCCATCCACTTTGGGCGATGTACGACTGAGCGTTGCGCGAGCTCCTGTGCGTTGCCAATTTGTGCTATGGATTGAAGTCTTCCCTTTCCTGTGTGTATTTAAATGTTTCGCTTCTTGTGTTACGTATCTTGTGTAATATTTTGCGTTTTATTTTGTAGTTGGGGTGCGCCAGCACCAAGACCGTCAGGTCGTTCTTGGGCACCAAATAAATATTGATTGATTGAATGATTGATTGATTATTATTATTATTATAACAATCCTATTTTCGGCTCACAAGTAGTTTGTGCCCAAACAGAATAATATTGCGTTTTAGTTAGCGTTATTTCGCAATTTTCATGTATCTGCATAAAACTAAACACATAACTATCTATCATGCTCGACGTTGCACATCCGACATTCCTAACTCTCCCCATCTTCCTAAACGTCCGTGTGCGTCCTAACACCAGAAACCGGCATTTTAAAGGTTAAAAACGGAACGTTGAGAATATGGAACGCACACTTTGATGCAAAGCTGACCGTCAAGTGACTCAAATCGAAAAACATACATATTTACAATATTGTTATCTCTTCTGGCGAAGGCTCAGCAACCGTTGCATTCGTTTTCGCGCACAAAACGGCGACTCCCAGAGAATGTAAGAACGCAGTGATTGCCTTTATTTTAACAATGTAAACACACTTGCAGGCGTGCGCTGGTGAAGTCTCAAAATCAAAACTCGCGTAGCGTGATTCGTGACTAATTGCAAGTTAACACACAAAAGCGACATCGATACAATTATCTTGCAGAATATCACCTTATTTAGTAATAGCTGTGTCAATAGGCACTACATGTTGTATTTACGTTAAGAAAAAAAACAACCTTTTTTTGTGAGAGAAAACTAAATATCAACGTTAAGTCTGGTAACAACGTATTTTTTCCGAATCTTTAGAAAAGTTCGGCAAAAGTTCGGCCCATCACTATAGTAAAAATATACGACCCGGGGGGGGGGGGGGGGGGGGGGGGCGCTGGTTTGCCCCCCCCCCCCCCCCTTCAGAAACAAGTTGGTACGCCACTGCTATTCGTAATGCCATAGCCTCCTATGTTCTGTGCACGCTACGAGATCCTCGCGCTCCCAATCTGCGATCGGGCACTCTATGGCTCCGTCGTCGAACTTCCAGGCTTTGTGAGTATAGAGGAGGCTATGGTAATGCTACATAAGGCTACTTTTGATTACTTTGGAAGTACCACTAAAGTAACGCCACTGAATGCCGCCGGAATTTCTGTAACTAGCCAAGAGACGTGGAGTTACGTTCGTAGAGCAGCGCAGCATAATGTACCGATCGACAACGCCTGTTCTCTCACGTAGGCAAATGCTGCAAACGGCTTGACCTAGCACTGTGGTATTTATCTCAGCGCAACGCAGTAGGCAAATCTTAAAAATGCACTCATTGCACAATAATCAAAAGCGTAATAAAAACCAGATTAAATCAAGGAGACTCGCATCACCATAACAATTAACAGCGGGGAATTCGATCCTGTTATCTCCACAATTATACACTGCAGTGAATATATATAAAGCCATACTCACAACAATTATTTTGGTAGAGAGTTTCTTCAATCGCTGCTCTATAAGTTGGGAGGCGTTGTTGTTTGCTACGTCAAAATCCGGGAGAGTTGAATGTATTACTCGGTTCACAATCCTGGCTGTCATTTTGGCGCGGTTGTTTCTAAAGGTGTAAAAAGGACATAAATGCACACTCGTTAAAAAAAAAAAAAAGAAACGTGGTAAAGGGTAAAAGGTTATTGGCTCAGTGTTTCTTAAGACGCAGATGCAGTGATTTTACAGGAGCTTTGGCGGAATGACGTCATCACCAAGACCGCAATTTTTAATTCACGCAGTTGCCATTTCTGGTTTTGAAAGGCATGTAAATTTACGCGCGCAATAAATACACTACAATAATAAATGCCAGTTAAGGAGTGGGGTTCTTTTTAGGGAATGGCAATTTTTACCGACATTCACGAAATAGCTCGGACCAACTTACGCCACTCTGCTTCTGCGCCCGTTCTACGCCAGTGTGAAACACACCACTACATCATTCGTGCCCGTCATAAATGGGGCACACGTGTCTGATGCGCACATGCGCGCAGTATCAATATGTGTGGACTACGCGCATGTCGTACGCTACATCATCGCAAACAGTTGTTGACATACATCCGAGGAAACCCTCGGGTGCGTGAACGATAAGTTCGATGAATGAGCACACCTGGACTTTTTTACGCTGGCTACATTTTCAGCTTTATTTCTGTTCGAGTCTTTTTATCTGTCTAGTCTCAGGTGAGAGCCATGGCGGGAGACTATAAAAGAGCACTCTCAGGGTGATTTCTAACAAAGCCTTGGTCCAAAACACCATCTACATAGCGAGGCAAACAATGCCATCTCGCGGTTGGCATCGAACTTGTTGCTTCCAATACCCCGACCACTTTAAATTTGACTGCATGGTTTACCGACAGCGGAGCGAGTCACAAGCATCGAATTACCGCTCCCCAGCCAATCCGGTTGCGGTATCATCCGATAAAAGCTCAGCAAAAACGAATACTGAAGCCTTAAACTTCGGCGATTTTTATAGCAACCCCACCTAACTATATTTTCGAAATCGCCACCTTTTACTTTTTCCGGTGTGCTATTTAGTATCGCAAAATTCAAAATAGTTATTGTTAAATCGGCAAATGAAAATGACGCCAAACAAATATTCGAATATACCCGCGCTTTTCATTTCCGTGACGTCACGGGATGGCAGGCTTGCGGTTCGAGCGGGCTGTCTAAAAATGAACTATGCTGAGCATTTGTTTCGTGCTGCTGCGCGGGAGCTGGAGCGACTTTCCAAAACATTCATTTGACATCATGAAACTTTTTGTGATCAGTTGGGAATAGGGTTGTCGCGAACTTTTGTCGAACCGGATTTTTAGGTCGAACTTTCGGGGTTCGACTGGGTCGAACCGGTTCGACGAACCTTCGATCTTTTCAGCAGATTCGACCGGTTCGACTTTGTGGACAGTGTGGCCAGACCATGATACAAGCATGTCTAGGTTTGGAGCATTGTTTTTTATGCAATGGGTTTATTTTATTTATGAACAATTGC
>JABSTQ010003430.1:0-31080 GCA_013358835.2 Ixodes persulcatus
AAGCAACACTGCTATTGCTCTGGAGACAGAATGCGTCCCGCCCGCAGAGGACCTAAATGCCAGTGCCTGCTCGAGTAGCGCAACTGAAGATTCCGAGTTGTTCTTGGGTAAGACTAGGCTTGCAAAGTGGCTAGAAGAGCACTGTAACTCCGGAGGGACGGCGGAGGAAAAGAGCTTGAACCGGGTGATCAGGATGGCTCTTCGGGGGGAACCGTTTGCGGTTGATCTTGACCAAGAGTTGAGTAAGTATGAGCATCCTGCAGAGAACGGCCGTCAACCCGCCCCGGAGGAGCACATAAGCAAGAGAAATGCTAGGAAGAAGGAATACCGCATCGTCCAAAACCTATACAACAAGAATCGTAAAGTGTGCACCCAGCGGATCCTGGACGGTGTGAAGGAGGATCAGGTGGCTCCGGAGGATCTCGTTAACTATTGGTTTGGGGTCATGAGCGAGACATCTAAGGAGGAGCCTCTTCCCTCGGATGATCTACTGGATGCGCGGGACGTGACAGTACTGCCTGTAACTGAGCATGAGGTGCAGGAAAGTATGCCAAAGCACTCCAGTGCACCTGGCCCAGACGGCCTGATGGTCAAAGAGCTTAAGGCAATCCCGACAACCTTTTTGGTTAAGCTCTACAACTTGTTCTTATACTGGGGTCGTGCCTCCATGAAGCTGGGAATTGCCCGGACAATCTTTATCCCGAAAGTAGAGGCAGCTTCTCAGCCAGGAGAGTTTAGGCCAATTTCAATTGGCTCGGTGCTCCTGCGCACGTTTCACAAGATCTTAGACAAGAGGCTGAGACAAAATGTTCACCTCCGAGACGAGCAACGTGCTTTTAGGAGCACAGATGGCTGCTTTGAGAACATCATGATTCTGAGTACGCTACTGAAGACGAGTCATGCCACGGGGCGACGCCTGTACATGGCTAATATATACCTGTCAAAGGCATTTGATAGCGCCACACACACCACAATACTGAATGGACTTGCACGTCACCAACTGGTGGGGAAGTCCATGATTGGCTACCTAAGCTGGTTCTACAAACATTCTACAACAACCTTGCAGCACAGAGGGGTGGAAAGGACCGTGCGCCCTGGGAAAGGAGTCAGACAAGGTGATCCGTTGTCCCCGCTGTTGTTTAATGCGGTCATCGATGAGTTCATCGATGGCATCCCCCCGGCCTTTGGTGTGAGACTGGGGGAGGGGAGGTGCGCGTCGCTGGCTTTTGCCGATGACCTCGTGATTCTGGCGGAGACGGCGGATGGCCTACAATTTCTCCTCGACGAGTTACAGAGGTTTTTGAGCATCCGGGGTTTCACGGTGAACGTGAAGAAGTCTTCGACCCTAAGCCTCATGGGAGACGGGAAAAACAAGAAGGCGAAAATCTGCCCCATGGCTTTCAAAGTAAATGGGGAGCCACTTCAGGTGATTGATTGCTCAGGTTCATGGCGCTATCTAGGGGTGGAAATCAACACATCAGGGGAGGTATGGTACAAGGGGGCGAATTTTGAAGACCTTATCGTACGGCTAGAAGGGGCCCCCCTTAAACCTCAGCATAAGATGAATATTCTAATCTTCTACCTTATACCGAGACTAATCTATGGCTTCGTTATGAGTGCCAAGTCGAAGACCTACCTCCATCAGATAGATCGTAGGATAAGAGCGGCTGTCCGACTCTTTCTACATCTGCCCCACGACGTTCCACTTGCCTTTCTTTACGCTGCGGTGGGGGACGGTGGGTTGGGGGTCACTTGTCTCGCGACAATGATTCCTCGGATCCACCGTTCCCGGCTGCTGGGTGTTCAGTGCGCTGGCGACGGAATGTTGGAGGGTCTGGCGACCATGACGGCGTGGAGGGAGGAGGTGGAGAGGGCGGGGAAGGGAGTGAAATTTAAGGGTGTCGCAATAGAATCTCGAACACAGGAGCGCAACTACTGGAGAGGTCTGCTTCTGCAGATGGTGGACCCAAGAGGTTTGAGAGAGGCGCGGGCATGTGCTGCTGCGGCCTTCGTCCGGAACCCATCGCACTTTCTGAATGGACGGGAGTATGTGGACCTAATCAAACTTAGGGCCCACGCGCTTCCGTCCAAGACGAGGTGCGCCAGGGGAAGGGCGAAGGACACGCTGGAGGGCTAGCTGTGCCTTTCCTGAGACGCATGCACACATTATCCAGGTGTGTCCTCGGTCTTATGCGCCGCGCCTGGAGAGACACAATTGTGTGGCATCATGGATTGCGGGAAAGATGAGAACAGATGGGTACACGGTGTCCGAGGAGCCCAGAATTAAAGTAAAAGACGAAATTAGGTATCCAGATTTAATATGTGTAAAGGGAGGGAGGACATGGGTTCTAGACGTTCAAATTGTCGGGGAATACAAAAGCCTTAACTCACTTAATGAGGACAAGATTAGGAAGTACTCTGCTCCGGACTTTGTGGAAGCAGTGAGGTCCGAGTCGAGGAGGGACTTCGGAGCCTCCTTGCGACCACGGAGTCGTGCTTGGCCGAGGTCGGTCTACGCCTCAACACGGCCAAGACGATCCTCTTCGGGTGGAGGTCGTCACGAAATCATATACGACATCCCTCCAGTCGTGGTCACGGGCTCCCCAGTCTTCTCTACGCCGCCCAACAAGCCCATCAAATACCTGGGCATTGATTTTTACGTCAATAAGTGTCCGATCGTGCACTCACCTACCGCCGATGATGACTTCGACATCATCCAGACCGCCTCCCTGAAGCCATTCCAGAAACTTCGGTGCATCAACACACTCATCACACCGAAGTTTTTGTAGGCCGCATCATCTATTCTCGGATCGGCGGGGGAGTCTGCAGGAGTTGACAAAAGATTGAGGACTCGCATAAAGTCCATCCTGCACCTCCCCCAATCATTCCCCAGCACTCATGTGTATTTGCGATCAAGGGACGGCGGACTGGGAGTGATGAACATCGAGCGAGTAGGATCTGAGGTGCAACTTAAAGGGGCGGTGCAACGATATTCGATTTGAGCGTTTTTCACTTTGTATGAGCTTACTGGCACTAGTGGGACCCAAGTACACTCGCACGCAACGCCACTGACCAAGAAACCTCTTTGTTTCGGTTTAATTTCAAGGAGAAAGCGAGCGTTTTCTTTCAATTTCTCCTTCGCAAATTTTGATGACGTACCCTGGTGGTAGCAGCAGCCTCCAGGGACGATATTTGAATGCGGCTCATAGATTGGACCCGAGCATTGCGTGAGCACTCGATTTGGGCTCGTGATAATTGATAACTGGAGAAGCTTTCGGGTAGTGGCCCGTGTCCAATCGCTGCAACGACGACAATAGCCGAGCCATAACAATGTCCGGAACTCAGCGCGTGTCCTGGGCTTTGCCAACCCCAGCGCGTGGCTATGATCAACATTGGCGGCATATAATCAGCTCCAGATCACGTGGCCGCTTGTTCTGGCTGCGAGTTGAGGGGGTGAACGCTGCTCGTTTTTCTTTAATTTTTTACTGGGACTTCTATTGCGTGGGGTGAAAAACGAACGCGTGTTTCATAGGTCATTAAAGTCAGGGATCCGTTCTAAGCGGTATTTGCGCAAAGTACAAAAATTGTTGCATCGCCCCTTTAAGGCGCTCGCAAGGCTCGTGCACCTGGGCAACCTAGCAGTAGACAGCCTTTTTAACTCTTCCATCGGCGCATTTCATTTCCGGCTTTCATCACAGCTCCAGGTGCCGGCTGACCTCACTGATGCGGAGGAACTCTCGGCAGCGCTTCGTCACTCCCGCACCATCTGGTGGGGTGAACATCGCGCTGTCTACGCTAACAAAGACCTCTTCTCCCATCACGGTCAGCCACTAAGCAACACCTGGTTGCAACCTGACACTCATCATCTCAGGACGGCGACCGCATTAAGGCCCTGCGACTCAGGACTAACATCCTTCCTACCAACGCCTTGCTGCAGCGTCACAACACCGATGCTTCGGCGAGGCTGTGTCGCAGGTGCCGTCGCGCCCTTGAGACTCCATTTCACATCCTCCAGGAGTGTCCATCAATCAAACTTCCTCGGATGGAGCAGCACAACTTCTTGTGTAAGCAGGTGTGCCGCCTCACCAGGAAGTATCACCCTGGAGCTATCATCGAGACGGAGCGCGTGTATCACACAGAGGAGGGTGACCGTCTCAAGCCCGACATTGTCGTCACAATAGACGACACGGTAGTCATTGCCGATGTCGCCGTGGCTTGGGACAACCGCCCTGCCTCACTCAGCCGAATGTGTGCATTTAAGAGCGCCAAGTACGACTGCCTCAGACCGTTGTTGCCTGGTAAGGTCACGACCGCAGTCGGCTTGGCGTTCGGGGCCCGCAGCATGCTATGCAAAGAAACACTGAGCGGGGGAGCCAGCCTCGGCATCCCCAAGTGGGACATGGCCTGGCTCTCCTCGCGAGCGCTAGTGGGCTCCCTCATTTGTTTTAATCGATTCATGAAATCCTAGCTCCGTCTCTCATCCTCATTGCACCTCTTTATTTTTTTTTTGTGGGGGATACGTTTGGAGTTTTTGAGGCCACTCATAGTGCCTTCTTGAGGGGGAGACCCCCCCACCCCCCCCTTCTCCCGTGCATACTCCCATACCTCACTGCATGTCATCAGGCCATCTCTCATCTCATATGGTGGGTAATTCTCCCCACCATATTTTTTTTTTAACCTTTTAGTAGCCTTTTTGGCGTTTCATGTTTTTATCGTCACCCAGGGCGGTACGCGTTTTTTGGTTACCGTTCCTTTTCAGATTTTGGATGCCTGGCTTACGTGCCGGCATCCACTGGGTTCCAGATTATTTATTTATTTCTTTGTAATTTCTTTGGGTTACTGTTAGAGGCAGTCAAGGCCAATAGCAAGAGGACCCCTCCAGCAAGTTTTCGTTGTATTGTTTTTGTTTGTTTTCTTTAAGTTCTGACATGAATACGTACTTAACGGTTCTTGTCAGATTCAAGGGCAGGGAAGGCCAATCACGTTGCAGCTTGCTGCACTGCCATTTTCATCTGGCAAGCCTACTCCTTCCCAAAAAGACATACACTGGGGTCCTCTTTTTTTCTACCGCCTTCGGCGGAAATCTCCTGTACTAGCCAAATGCCTCGTCATCTAATTAGTGACGCGCATGAATGGATTAACGAGATTCCCACTGTCCCTTTCTAAAATCTATCTATCTATCTATCTAAAAAAGGAAGAAGTGGCCACCGGTAGGTAAATAAACGGCTCGACCGAGATTAATTCCTTGATTTTTCAGATTTTGATTGACTAGTTCTACTTCATAAGTTAACATAGGATATCGGAATCATTACTGATTCAGCCCGTTTTGCCATAAACCTAAAATAAGAAGTAGTTTTTCAAAGAATTGACAGCTTAATCTAACAGTGAGGCCTAACTGAATCCCGAATCATAACATCTTTAATCATTAAATTTACGCGCTCTAAAACAGTCATAACCTAAAAATAGAACCCTAAACGAAAACTCTGCATCCCCAAAACACAAAACGAGATTCCCACTAATTAGATGACGAGGCATTTGGCTAGTACAGGAATTTCCGCCGAAGGCGGTGAGTTGGAGACCCCTGTGTGTGTCTTACAGGCAGATAAAATTGTACCGGATTGCCAGTTGACAAAGGCAGTGCAGCAAGCTGCAACTAATCCAGCAAATCCTGCCTTTGTTCCGGGCAAGAGCCGTTAAAATTAAACGTATTCCCGCCTGGATCAGAAAAAGTTGAATCAAAAACACATCAACAACAGCATGTCAGAGGGGTCTCCTGGAGTGTGGCCCTAACTACCTATGAAGGTAACGTCGAAACAAAAATCTTAGACAACAAACACCCAAAAAAAAGGGAAAAAAACATGAATGCTGGCGACTACACCAAGCATGCAGAGAAAAGGGAAAAATTTAAAAAGGATTGGCAGGGGAAAAAACCTCCATGCCATCCTGGGTGAAGGTAAAACCGTACATATATGTACATTAAAATGACCGGCGATTTACATTGCTCGTCAGTCAGGATGAAGGATGGAACTATTTCCGCATGAAGCGGTTGAGGCAGATGAGTAAACCAACGAGTGCTCTGGGGGATAGCCACGCCATATCCCACCTGGGAAGGCCGAGTAGGCCTCCTGCCCGAACAGTCTCGTTGCAGAGCATGCTGCTGGCCCCGAACGCCAAGCCGACTGCCGTAACGACCTTATCAGGGAACATTGGTCTGAGGCAGTCGTACTTGGCGCTCTTGAAGTTACGCATGCGTGTTAGTGATGCGGGGCGGTCGTCCCAAGACACCGCGACGTCAGCTATGGTCACGGTGTTGCCATCGAGTACAATGATGTCTGGCTTGAGACGGTCGCCGGTCGGGCTTTGGTAGACGTGTTCTGTTTGGATGGTGGCCACTGGTCGATACTTGGCGACCAGACGGCACACCTGCTTGCATATGAAATTGTGTCTTTCCATCCTGGGTAGTTTAATGAATGAACACTCCTGTAAGATGTGGTAGGGTGTTTCCAGGGACTTGTGGCACCTCCTGCAGAGCCTTGCGGCCTCGTTGTTATGATGAAGCATGGCGTTAGTAGGATAGGTGTTAGTACGCACCCGTAGTGCCTTACTGCGATCTCCGTCCTTCAGGTGGTGAGAATCGGGCTGAAGCCATGTGTTTCCTTGGGCTTGACCGTGGTGAGCAAAGAGATCTTTGTTTGCGTACTGAGCCCGGTGATCATTCCACCAACTGGTCCGGGATTGTCGTAGTGCGATCGTTAGTTCTTCTGCCTCGGTCAAGTCGGGGGGCACGTGAAGCTGGGAGGCCACGCGACAGTGGAAGGTGCCGATGGTAGTGTTGAAGAGGCTGTCCACCGCCGCGTTGCCGAGGCGAATCAGGCGAGCGAGTGCCTTCAGTTGCACCTCCGTGCTGACCCGCTTGATGTTCATTGTGCCGAGGCCTCCATCCCTCGCTGCGAGGTATACGTGTGTGTTAGGGAATGATTGTGGAAGATGGAGCATTGTCTTGATGCGCACCCTGAGTTTTTTGTCGATGCCGGCCGACTAACAGTGTTACCCCTCTAACAGCGTTACTGTTAGAGGCAGTCAAGGCCAATAGCAAGAGGACCCCTCCAGCAAGTTTTCGTTGTATTGTTTTTGTTTGTTTTCTTTAAGTTCTGACATGAATACGTACTTAACGGTTCTTGTCAGATTCAAGGGTAGGGAAGGCCAATCACGTTGCAGCTTGCTGCACTGCCCTTTTCATCTGGCAAGCCTACTCCTTCCCAAAAAGACATACACTGGGGTCCTCTTTTTTTCTACCGCCCTCGGCGGAAATCTCCTGTACTAGCCAAATGCCTCCTCATCTAATTAGTGACGCGCATGAATGGATTAACGAGATTCCCACTGTCCCTATCTAAAATCTATCTATCTATATATCTAAAAAAAGGAAGTAGTGGCCACCGGTAGGTAAATAAACGGCTCGACGAGATTAATTCCTTGATTTTTCAGATTTTGATTGACTAGTTCTACTTCATAAGTTAACATAGGATATCGGAATCATAACTGATTCAGCCCGTTTTGCCATAAACCTAAAATAAGAAGTAGTTTTCCAAAGAATGGACCTCTTGGCGAATATGTGCTGCCACCTAGACACGCGAATCGGTTCGAGACTAGGTGACTGGAAAACAACGCGCGCCCAAGGCCTCTCGCACCCGTTCCACACCCAAAACGTCAGCTACATCCTGCTCACCCATTGAGGCGATGTGACCTAGATACGGCTCCCCCAAGCTCACCTTTGTCCCCATCGTGCGTAATCTTCCGCCCCGAGGTCGACACAACGAAACCGCTCAATGGCGAGAAATGCAAGATGGCGGATTGTTTGGAACTAGATACTCTCGAACCCAGGCGCATGAAATACTCCGCGCATGCGCACCGCGTATTTCTACAAAAGGTCCATTGACAGTTTAATCTAACAGTGAGGCCTAACAGAATCCCGAATCATAACATCTTTAATCATTAAATTTACGCTCTCTAAAACAGTCATAACCTAAAAATAGAACCCTAAACGAAAACTCTGCATCCCCAAAGCACCAAAAAGTTCAATTATAACCCAATTCACGAATTTCTGACAAAAGAACAGAACTTCGTTTTTCTCTTCTTTCACAAGTGGAAACACTCCCGTGGAACGCTGACTAACACCTTTGTTCCGAAATTAAATCAAACTAGACAAAAATGAGTGAATCTGGCTCGACAACAGGTGAACAGGATCTGGACCAAACAATCAGAGCAGCTCCGATCATTGACTCTGCAACGGGAGTAAATCCCGTTGTAGGATCAGCCCTGAAACACTTCGCAGCAGTCAAAGAATCCTTCATCACATTGATGAAGAGACATGCAAAAAACCTCTCGCATGAAAGCTGGACTGATCTAAACAGAAACATAGACCAGTTCGGGGATACTCTCACTCTCATGTCCATGGAGGTGGCTCATCTCCAAGGCAAAATAGACCAGTTGCAGGCTCAGCAGGGGAGGGGGGTGCCGCAGACTTATGCCTCGGTGCTCGCAGCGCGGGGTGAAGACCATCCTTCCCCCGCGACCCCTGCTGAGACTGCAACGGGGGCTGAGGGCCTCCCCGAAAGCAGCAAGGAACCCCGGGAGACACTTTTGGTGTTTAGGAAAACCCCGGAGGTAAATACATGGAGGGCGATAACATCCAATTTCAACCCAGTGGAACTGAACATCCAAAACGTATCGATCCGGAACATCACGTCGAACGGTGTCTGCATACAAGCATCAAACAAAGAGGGACTCGATCGGCTAAAAGAGGCCATAGAGAGAATGGGACAAGTAAAGAAATCTTAACACCAAAATTTCCAATTCGATTTAGACCCCAAATCAGAATCACGGGTGTAGATCCATCGGTCACCCGTGAAAACGTCATTCAAAAGCTAAAAGACCAAAACGAATTAGAACTAACCGAAGAACAAGTCACCGTCCGATCTGTGTTTCAGGATCGATACAGTGGAACATCCACAATAACACTGGAGGTGGAGGCGTCCATTTTCAAATCACTAAAGAAGAAGAAGTTTGTACATCTAGGCTGGACTAGATGTCCAGTATTCGAATATTTTCACACTTTTCGATGCTCGAAATGCTGTCAATATGGCCACACTCGCAGATTCTGCCAAAGTGATACCAAAACATGCGCGGGATGTGGAGAGTTTGATTGATTGATTTGAGTTTTATGGCGCGAGAGCTACCAGGGCCAAAATGCGCCAAGTGCGTAAACTATTGCAGAAACAAGGGTTGAAGAAACAATAAAAGTTACAAACGGTGCATGTAGCCGGTTACTTTAAGAAATTCTAAAACGCGCCGAAAAGGGACTAGAGGTTGATCACCGAGAAGGAAGGCAGGGTGAAACGGGAGATGATATCTAAAAAGTTCTGGAAAACATGCCCGTCGCTGTTCATGTAGGTGCCTGCAATTCCACAAGATGTGTAACACAGTCACCACTTTGCCGCAGTGCTCACACTGTGGAGCATCTTCACCACAAAGCAAATGCAGATGTGTCAAGCGCGAGTGGCCAATCCTCAATCGGGACATCAAAACTTCATGGAATCGATTCTTGTGATGGGAACTCTCCCACACCTCCAAACAAGGTTTGATAACGTGTAGTTTATTGTCAATTTCCCTATAACATTCTGACTGCCATACCTCAATAATTGCTCGTCTGAAAGCCGGCTTAAAATCTTCATATGGCAGTTTAAGGGATATTTTAATGTTATCCTTGATAGAGGCGGCTAGCTTATCTGCCCCTTCATTACCGATAATTCCTACATGGCTTGGTACCCAGCAGAGTTTAATATTGAGTCCAAGTAGGAGAGCACGGTGCATCTTTACACGCACTTGTTGTGTAAGCCAGTTTTTTGCGTCGGTAAGAGAGCAAACCGAGAGCAGGGCACTCTGAGAGTCAACAAACAAAATAGCTTTCATCACATGATTCTCTAACATATGTTCAAGGGCCATCATTATACCATAAAGCTCAGAGGTAAAAATACTTGCAATGTTATCGATACGTCTTGCTTTCTTGTACTGTGGTGAAAACACTGCAGAGCCTACGTAGGATGAGGTTTTGAGGAATTGTAGGTAATCTTGATATTTCTCCAGCAATGCTAAAAACTCCTGCTGAATCACAAGAGGTTCAACTGATTTCTTATGAAATTTGGCCAGTGACCAGTCGCATGAAACCTTTACTGCACTCCAGGGAGGAATGCTCTCGACCCTTGTAATTATGCTATTCTCAGGGATTGTTAGCTGCAGTGAAGTTGAAATACTTTGAAGCCGAAAGCTTAATGGTCGCACAATGCTTGGCTTGTTCTCAAAAAGTGGTAAGAGAGAAGAAGTCTGGTTCACAGCTAAAGGCGGGATGCGCTGGGTCAGATTTAACTTTGGATCCATAACAAGGGGTAAGATATTGTCTCCTTTTTCCTAAAGAAATTTGATAAGTATCTACATACAAGCTCATTATAGGCGAAGTCCGAAAAGCTCCTGTAGCAAGTCGAAGGCCAAGATGGTAGACAGGATCTAGCATTTTCAAAACAGATTCCCGTGCTGATCCATACACAATTGCGCCGTAGTCCAGACGGGAACGAACCAGGGCATTGTATAATCGGACGAGACTTCGCCTGTCAGACCCCCAAGACATGTGAGAAAGTACTTTGAGGATATTAGACGCTTGCAGGCACTTCTTCTTCAGTTCCTTGATATGGGCCAAAAACGTAAGTTTCTTGTCAAAAACAACTCCTAAAATTTGTGCTCTTGCTTTACAGGTACAGATATACTATTGAGTTGTAAACTGGGTTCAAGTGAGAGGCCACGCCGCAGGGAAAAGGGCACGCATACTGTCTTTTCAGGAGAAAATCTAAACCCATTTTCATCGGCCCATTTAGTCATTTTATTTATAGAGACCTGCAGTTGGCGCTCACAACTCGAGAGGTTGCAGGAAGAAAAGGAAATCTGCACATCGTCTACATATAACGAATAGGAGACTGATGGTGGTATCGCTGCAGCCAGGCTGTTTATTTTCACTGCAAACAGAGTAACGCTCAATACACCCCCTTGGGGGACCCCATTTTCCTGAAGAAAAACATCAGAGAGCGTGGAGCGAAACCTAACCTGAAAAGTTCGGTTAGTAAGAAAATCTTGTATGCAACGCAGCATTCGGCCACGGATGCCATACATGTGCAAGTCCTTGAGAATCCCATAACGCCAAGTAGTGTCGTAAGCCTTCTCTAGGTCGAAGAATACCGACACACAGTGCTGTCGACGTACAAAAGCTTCACGTATGGAAGTTTCCAGTCGAACAGGATGATCTAAGGTTGAGCGACCGATTCTAAATCCACATTGATTCGTATCTAAACATTTTTCAGCCTCCAAAAAGTGCACTAGTCGCCTATTTATCAGCCTCTCGTACGTTTTCCCTAGACAACTGGTCAGCGCAATGGGACGATAACTCGTAGGCAGTGAAGAATCTTTACCGGGTTTCAGCAAGGTAATTATATGCGCTCGTTTCCAGCACTGAGGGAAAACAGAAGCTCCCCGCAAATAGTTAAAAAAAGTCAACAGATGTCCTAGGGATTCACGGGACAAGTGCCGCAACATTTCATATTTAATTCTGTCAGGTCCAGGTGCAGATTCCTTTTTTGTTGCAAGGGCCACCTCAAGTTCACACAATGTGAAAGGCTGGTTATATTCTAGAGCATCTGATCCAGACATAGCAATTGGCTGCTTTTCCGCTATAGCCCTGAATTTCTTAAATTTGGCAGTGTAACTGGATGAACTAGAAACTTCTTGAAAATAATTTGCAAGACAATTTGCCTGGCCCTTTAATGTTGGCACAGCTGAGGGTAAAAGAGGTATCCTAAAAGAAAGATAATTGCCCCGAATGTTTCTCACTAGGTCCCACACCTCTTTTGAAGTAACAAAACTGTTCACTTTGGAAGCATACTTCATCCACGAACACCTCTTGGCTTGCCTCCTTGTCCAACGAGCCTTTGCTTTACTTCTTTTAAATTCAATCTTGTTCCTGGTACTTGGGTAGCGACAAAAAGTGCCCCAGGCCTTGTTCTGAGACTTACGTGTGGCAGTACACTCCTTGGTCCACCAAGGCTTGCACCGCTTCGGAAGATTCCCTGATGTTTGTGGAATAGAAATGGATGCTGCATTTATGATTCGGTCAGTAATGTACAAAGCTGCATTCTCAGGCGACATAGATAAAAATTCGGTAGAGTCAAGTACCGCTTCCAACGCAAAAAGAGCCCAGTCCGCCTCATCCAACTTCCACCTGGGGATGCTGGTTCGAAGAGAAGGGACTGACGCCATACTTTCTAAAATCACAGGAAAATGGTCACTTCCAAAGGGATTGTCTAAAACCTTCCATGAAAAGCATGGAAGCAAGGATGGTGATGAAAGAGACAAATCTATGGAGGTGAAAGTATTATGAGATGCACTAAAAAAAGTTGGATCACTTCCATTTAAAAGGCAAAGGCCAGATGATAAGAAAAATCGTTCAATGACCCCAGCACGAGAGTCTTGGCGGGCACTGCCCCACATGGGGTGGTGCGCATTAAAATCTCCTAAAATCAAAAAAGGTTGTGGAAGCTGGCTAACGAGTCCTTGAAGGTCCTGTAGATGCAGTGAAATAATTGGTGGTAGGTAGATTGAAACCAGTGTAATAAGGCGGTCCAGAAGAACACGAACTGCCACTACCTCCAGCGAGGTCGTGAGAGGTACTGGAGCACAGGCTAGACCGCTCTGGACAACAACAGCCACTCCGCCAGATGAGTTGCTAGATGATGCACGGTCCTTTCTGAAAACTTGATGGCGGCTTAAAACGTTTTTATGCATGTCCCTAAGATGAGTCTCCTGCAGGCGTATGGCCACAGGTCGAAGCTCAACGAGGAAAAAATTTGTCATCAATATTAGAAAAAAGGCCGCGACAATTCCAGTGCATAATACTATACTTTGCCATTTAGAGATAAAAATGTATATATACAAAAAGTGACTTAAAAGAGAGATTTTAAGGTTTAAAATCTATCTTAACACGTGGCGTGCTCTGTTTTTTAGGAGGGTCTTTCTGCCTCCAAAGGGGCTCACTGGCGACAGAAGGAGAGGACTCTGATCCTGAGAGGGGAGTATCCTCCTCGGACCTGGGCCCGCTTTCGTCCATAGGCTCGTCTGTTGCCGCCAGCAGCTGACCCTTGGAGGTCGACTGCTTCGGCGGCTCCCCGGGCTTCCTCTGGGGAGCAGAGGTGCGAGGGGGTACCCCTCGGCCCTTAGGGGTTGAAGTGGCAGGTGGAGCAGGGGGGGTGAGCCCCTGTCCTGAGGTGGATGCTGAGGAGGCAACATCCACCTTACGATTCGGAAGTGGTGCCACTGGCAACACTCCCGAGGACGAAGGAGACCTCGACGGGAGGCGCAGATCGTCCATAGACGTCTGCGTTCCAGTCGAAACCATTGGCCGTACCGGTCCCCTGCGTACGGCCTCGGCATAAGAGCCTTTGGAAACAAAGGCGAAGCGCTTCTTAGCATCAGCGTATGAAATGTTCTCGGTAACCTTCAAGGTGAGGATTTCTTTCTCTTGTTTCCATAATGGGCAAGATCGGGAGTACGCTGGGTGCTTACCGCTACAGTTAGCACACTGGGGCTCATTCTCACACACATCAGCGACGTGCTCCTTGCTAGAACACTTGGCACAAGTGTCACTTCCTCGACAGTTCCGTGACCCATGGCCAAACCGTTGGCACTTAAAACACCGCTGAGGGTTTGGCACATAGGGGCGGACGCGGCACTGGAGATATCCTGCCTTCACAACTTCAGGAAGTGTGGTTGACTCAAATGTTAGGATGATGTGTTTGGTCTTGCGTTCATCACCATCGCGGCGAAGGGTAATACGCCGAGCAGCAATTACTCCCTGTGTAGAAAGGCCCTCAACTACTTCGGTTTCTGTACTCTCAAGCAGGTCGTCTTCTGAGATCACCCCTTGAATTGTGTTGAGTATTCTATGAGGTGTGACAGTGACTTTGTAATCAGTCACGCAGTTTAGTGCTAATAATGAATCACTTTGTTGCTTACAGTGTATCTCCACTAGGAGATCACCAGATGACATCTTTTTTGCATTGTAATTCTTCCCAATCACTCCTTCAAGAACTTTTGAGATGAGAAAAGGGGACAACTTGCCAAGCGGTTTTTCATCCTCTGAGTGCATGACAAGAAACTTGGGGAACTTTGAAAATGTGTAGGTTGTTTTTTCTATGCGTAGTGCTTCGGTGCGGACCCTTTTCGGGGCCCGATCAAAAGGTTTTTTTGCTTGAGAACCCATATAAATGGGAGAAAGATTCAGTGCCCGGGTGCACCGCCCACCACGGAGCCCAACAAGGGGGTAGGTAATGTGCCATAGCAAGATGGGCTTGGCTGACACAATTACTCTACCAGTGCTGCCCGGGCACTATACCCTAGTGTGGTTGCAGGGACAGGACCTGTTTCCACTCAAGGTTGGCCCTTGCCGCCTAAGAAGGTGAAAAAGGAAGGAAGAGAGTGTAGAAGAAAAGAGAAAGAGGTGGGAGGAAAAGTGAAAAAGGGAAGAAGAGGGTAGAAGAGGCGACTGACTGAATCATCCTGGTCGGGCCAAGCCAGGACACCCGTCTACGAGAAGCAGGGGCCGAAGCGGTGTATTGCCTCGCCCGGGGGGCCCCGAAGGGTCCAAACATACCCCGGGCTCAACTCAACCACCAGGGTCCCCCTTTCCCCGGACACGGGTACGCCACGCACAGCCAGACGTGGGTGGGCGAACCCACATGGCTCGAGGTTCGTAGTGACGCCACTCACCAAGCACCTACCAAGGCAGGTGCCCCCTGCGTGCGGGTATGGTGGCCCACGTAGCTGGGGTCCGTGGAGGCGCCACTCTCCAAACACCTGCTTTCACAGGTGCCCCCTGCGGGGGGATGTGGAGAGGAGCATGAGGGTCGCTGCAGCAGGGATAGGAAATGTGCTGCATGTAATCGATCAAATGAAAAAAAAACAAGGCACAAAATTTTCAACCGCACACTCTTTCTATGACATCACATGCTCCATCTATAGGCAACAAAATGAAAAAGAAAAAAAAATCGCACTACTTACTAAAAAAAAGAGAAGAGAGAGTAAAACTTAAACTAATATGGTTCAAAATTTTAAAATGTTACAAATTAAGTTAGCGCATTCGCGGACAGCAGCGGATCATCTCTCCCGTGTTGTATTAAATCTTGAACCAGATATATTATTCATTCAAGAACCATATTACACAACTAATAACCATATAGTAGGATTTTCAATGTCAGACATTATATTTAAAGCAGATATAAAACCTTTGTGTGCAATAATTATTATAAATAAAACATATATACCATTTCCAATCAAAATAGCTCAAGATAGAATAATCATACACATAGAAACATCAGACATCAAAATAACACTAGTTTGCATATATAGCTCTCCCTCAAGCAACTTAACAGATTTTCTTTTCACTCTAAATAATGAAATACAACACTACATTAATGAAAAAATAATAATAGTAGGAGACTTTAACGCGAAAAGCAGTGTATGGGGCAAAGCAACTACAGATCAGAGAGGAGAACAATTAATCGAATTCATCTTAAATAACAACCTGGTTACACTAAATTCAACAGATTCCCTTCCTACATTCGAAACAATTAATGGCAAAAACTGGATTGATATAACTTTAACATCTTTAAATATTTTAACCGAACTGGTCTTCTGGAAAGTATTAGATACAGAATCACTCAGCGATCACAGATATATATATACTTCTCTTTATTTCACGGTAAAAAAACACCTATAAAACAGCTTACAAGAAAAGGAGAAATGCGTTTTGCAGACAGAATACGTAATGATCGTTGGTTTACACAAATATGATATACTCCAATAGCTTCACTTTTTCAATTAAAAATAATAATAAACATATTTTATAAAAAAATAGAAACATATAGAAAGCAATCAATGCATAATGTAAAACATACTCATAAAAATCATCCTTGGTGGACAGAAGAATTAGGCATTATGCGCAAAAAAGTAAGAGCCCTCAGACGTAGATATCAAAGATGCAAAAATGCTGAACTTCGATTAACTTTTAAAATAGCTTACTACGATTTTCTACAAGAATATAAATTGAAAATATCCAGTGCTAAAGAAAATTCATGGCAAAATTTCTGTATGGACAATACAAAACACAATATCTTTGGGTTACCATATAAAATAGCTTTCGAAAAATAAGAACACCGGTTATAATTCCCCCCATAATAAAAGAAGATGGAACACTGACAATAAACATTACTGATTCAATAATAGAAATAATCACTTGCCTATTTCAAAAAGATAACCCCACAGACGATACAACAGAACATGCTCAAATTAGATCATTAATTTCAATAGACACTGACCAACATAATGACCGGGAATTTAATAAAGAAGAAATAGAACAAATAATTAAGAAATTGAAACCTAAAAGTACACCAGGCCTAGATAATATATCTACAAATTTAATTAGATCTATATATGTCTCACATCCCACTTTTATCCTTAATATTTTCAATAGTGCATTAAAATTCAGTTATTTTCCTTTAGAGTGGAGAAATGCTAAATTAATACTATTAAATAAACCAGATAAACCTACAAACAATCCTCGCTCATACAGACCTATATGTATAAATTCTATCTTTGGAAAAATTGTAGAACGCCTTCTAAACTCTTGTTTATACTATTTTCTCTATAGCAACAATCTATTTCATCCAAATCAATTTGGTTTTACACACGCCAAATCTGCCGAAACTGCCCTTTATCAATTGAAACGCATATTATTAGACAATAGAAATAACGACACACATTCAGTATTAATTACACTTGATTTTCAAGGCGCATTTGATTCACTCTGGTCTCCATTTGTTTTAAACTACTTAAGAGAACACAACTGCCCAACGAATCTATATAAATTACTAAACTCTTTCTTTCAAAACAGATCTATAACATACATATCCCCCGCAGGAAAAATAAGTCACCCCATCGAATTAGGCTGTCCTCAAGGTTCCCCATTAAGTCCCTTATTATGAAATATATTAATCTCAGATTTGTTAAACATACATTTACCACCATCAACACATATACAAGCGTATGCCGACGATACAATATTAATAATTTCAGGAACAACTAGACGCGCCATTGAAAATACAGCAAATACATGCCTAACAAAAATATTTAACTGGACTATACAACATCGACTTACTTTAAATTGTTCCAAATGTCATTGTATTCTATTTGTTTCAGGACGACGGCTCACACAAGAAAGACCACCAACCATAAGATTAAATAACAATAGCTTAAACTTTTTTCCAACAATTCGTATACTAGGAATAACATTTGATGCCAATCTTACATTTCTACCACATACAGAATACCTCAGAGAGAAAGTGTTAAAACATAATTTAAATTTAACCAATTTTGCCAAATTACACTGGGGAATTAATGAAAAACAACAGAGGGAATTATATTTAAGATGTATTGAGAGGTATTCTGTATATGGTGCAAGTACTTGGTGGAATAATATCAACAACTCTCATCTCCTAAGGAAGGTAACATCTATACAACGTATTCCTCTTTTAAGTATATCTCGCGCGTATCGTACATCCAGTAATCTTAGTCTCCCGATTCTGTCCGATTCTGTCTGTCTGAGGAAAAATCAGCAAACACACAAACAACAAATAACACAAGTGGAGGGGAAGGGGAAGGGCAGGGGAAAATGTCGAACACTCAGTCAGACGAGAACGAAAACGGAAACTCTGAAGAGACAGATAAACTAAGAAAAAAGAAAAAAAGCAAAACAAAGGAACCAAGAAGGGGAAGAAACAAGTCACAAACCAAAAGAAAATATACTATACCGCGTTCGGACCGAAGCAGTGAAAGCGAAGAGAAACCTGGGTATGAGGAGTGGGGGGAAAAGGACAGAGACAACCAAGAAAACACAGGGATGACCCAAAACAAACCCAAAACAGAGAATCGGCAGAGCGGGACGAAGACCACCCGCAGAGTGACATGGCACACCTCACACAGCTACAAACCAGACTAGTTGAGGCGGTGATGGACGCCACCCTAGCGAGTGGTGACTGACAAGCTGCACAAAAGATGCTCAAGGCCAGCGAGTGCCTGGTCGCTCTGGCCATCAATCAGATCAAGCCTTCGATAGAGGCAAGGTCGAGGGGCTCTTCGAGCTTATCCTTCACCTGACATAAGAAAACGCGAGCCTAAAAAAGCAACTCAAAGATGCCAAAACTAATGCCAAAGGGGAGTTGAGCTATGCAGAAATCCTGAGAACCGCAGCCCCAACTTCAGACACCAACCCAGACGGCGAAACAAACCCAAACAGGGGCCAACCAACACGGCCGGACAACCCCACAACAACATTGAGACCAATCCAGAAACCACAGAGGGCCTCATCATCAGTCCTAGCGACCCCAGTATAGAGGTACCTTTCCAACACGTAAGACAGACCCTCAACCGATGCTTCACCCCACATGAAATTGGGCTAGACAAATTTCAATGCACAAAAATAAGGGAGGGCGCCATCATCACCAGCACAAACCGGGAGGCTCTTGAAAATCTGCAGAGACAACTCGAGACAAACACAGAAACTGCGGGACATTTTGAGACCAGGCTGGCCCAAAAACGGTTACCCCAGATCTCGGTAACAGCAGTCGACCCAGACATCGAGGAGGAAGAACTCAAAACGAAAATAATTCAGCAAAACAGGATCGAAGCCCACAATACAGACATCTAACTAATACGGACATTTGAAAGAACAGACAAAAAAAACACACACATCCTTGAAGTCACCCCAGCTGTCTTCAATCAAATCAGTCATATGGAAAAGCTTCTTATAGGGTGGACAGTCTGCCCTATGAGGGAAAACATACATACCACCAGATGCAACACCTGTTGTAGGTGTGGACATACCAGTAATAACTGCCACACCACTACACCCGCTGCGAGGGCGAGAGTGACGAGGATGGATACATCCTACCCAACAGATGCCCGACCTGCACAGACAGTAATGACAAATACAGGACAACGCACACCAGACGACACTCATTCTATGACCTGCGATGTCCAAGCCTTGGCGCCGAATAGGATAGGATGCGCGCTAGGAGAAAGTACAACTAGCATCTAAAGTCGAACTAGAAAAAGCGGGAAATAAATCTGAATTCTGACAACGGACTAAACAGGAAAGATTCTATGGGAACTCAAATCTTAAGCAAACGAACAGATGCACTCGATAACCATGTAGGGGGATGAAATTAATACAACTAAACGCCGCTGACCGGACTGGGCCCGGTCCCCTGGCGGTGGTTTCGGTGGAGTTTTATATATTTTTGTTTTTAATAACAATCGGTTTCTACTTCAAATTGTTTTATTATTTGTTTTTTGGTCTTGACCACTTTAATTTACTTTCAATTGGATTAAGTCTGCAATGCTAACGCGGGAGCAGACTGAGGCACATTATTTTTCATTTCTTTTCTTTTGCCTCAACTCATACCTGTCCCTATCTACTGACTTCTTCCCTAGGGGCCGAGGGGACAGGACCAGCATCGGAGAGCTCCTTAAGCTATGTATCGTTTTTTTATATTTCCAGGCTAGCTGGAAGTATATTCTTTTAGGCATTAGTGTATAAAGGTATAGCAATTCTTTTCCAGCTGTTTTTGTTTTTCTAAAGTCATTTTTCTATGATTTCTGAGTAATTTTGTGTAAGCGAGGCCTAGCCGGGAAAAATCAAGATGGTTGCCACTTGATTTTTCGCCCAAACTCCAAGTATCAGCGTTTCCTCATACATATAAAGTAAACGCTCGTGTGCCTCGCGCTTGCGCGAACACAAGCCTGTGTTTGCTTTTTCTGTAGAGGCAAAACTTTTAGTTTTACAGACATTTCAAACTTTGAAGTGGTGGGGAGCTGAATCGGGGGGCGAACAAAGGAAGTCAGAACTACGCAGGCTATATCATTTGTTTTTACATTTCCCGGCTAGCTGGAAGTGTGTTCTTTTAGGCATTAGTGCCTAGAGGTACAGCGAGTATTTTCGAGGTATTTTTGTTTTTCTAAATTCCTTTTTCTTTGATTTTTGAGTAATTTTGTGTGAGCGAGGCCTAGCCGGCGAAAGTCAAGATGGTTGCCGCTTGATTTTGCGTCCAAACTTCTAGTTTGATCGTTCGCTCCTAAATAAAAAGTTAACGCTCGTGTTCCTCGCGTTTGCGCGAACACGAGCGTGTATTTGTTTTTTCTTTAGTGGCAAAAATTTTATTTTTACAGCCATTTCAAGCTTTGAAGTGACGGGGTCGTAGATCAGGAGGTCAACAAAGAAAGCCTGAATTACGCAGGCTAAGTTCAATTTTTGGGGGGTTTTCCGATTAGCAGGACACTTAAACTAGGTCCCCTTTTTAGTTAAAAGCCTAGCACCACCTTTTTCAGGTGGTGCGATATCGGTATGTCAGTTTTTTGCTGATTTATAGGCTTTTTACTGGGGTGTAGTTTTCCCGCCTTTTTTCTTGGCCATTTTTTCATTATTTTTAGGGGTGTCGCTTTGTGAGATTGTCCGCACCATTTTTGGCGCAAAAGACGCGGGTCTCGTTCATCGCAAGGCGGCTGGTGTTTTTTGAGTCGTGCCACTGCTAAACTATTTTTTTTTTCTTTTTTTTGCATTTTTTGGTAGTCCTGTCGTCATTTGAGACATTCAAATGGGAGACAGCGGTAGTGTTGAGGCCTCCCTCCCGGGGGAGGGACTAACTGAGAAGTGCGATGGGGAACCACCTCCAAACCCAGAAAAGGTAGCGATAGAGGCGACTAAAATGAAATTTAAACTTAACCCCAACACCGCAACCCTAGTAGACATAAACCGCGACGTAAATGAAGCAATCCCCACGGTAAACACGAAAATTACGAAGATCCATCAGTCCAACCTGCACGGTGCATACGACCGACTGTTGGGGTTTGCCCTGGAACTAATCAATGAAAACACGACACTAAGGGTGACAATGGCCGCTTACAAGAAAGAGATGAAGAAGGCCCTCTCCCCCGCGTCGGAGAGTGTTGCCGCCCTGCAGCGCACATTCTCGCAGGTTCTGCAGCAGAACCCGGAGTCTTCGAGCCGGAGCCCCGCCGGCCAGTAGCAGGGAGGGGCACCACCCGTGGCCCCCATGCCGACAACGCCACCACCCGCAGCGCCCAGGGAGAGCCTTTTGGTCTACCCGGCATCCAAGCCAGCAGCTGGAGTGGAGCCCTTCGAAGGGATCTCTCACCTGCTGCGCACCACATTCAAACCCGCGGAGCTCCGACTCGGCCTCGTCCAAATCGAACCGATGAGAGGGGGTGCTATTGTCCTCGGACATAGCGCAGCCGCGTGTGACAGTAGGGCATTGATGTGCAACGAGCGGGACAGAAAGGAGAAAAAGAAGAAGAAGAGGTGGGTCGTAGACGAGAGAAGGACGAAGTGGGAGCAACGAACAAAGCGATCTGTAACATTTTGGTGTCAGAAGTGGGATCTGCAAAAAAATGCCCTTCACACGACAACAAGCCCGGTCTGGCGAACCTTCTCCCGAGGACACTAGCAACACTGAAGGTCCAGTTACCTACGCCCAACTGAGGGATCTGTTCGCGGAGCAGAGACAAGGCTTCGAATCAACGATGGCGGCTATGGTCCAGGCGCAGCTGCAACCCGTTACATCTGCGCAAGAAGACCTTCGACAAAGAATTATAGCGCTAGAGGAAAGGAGAGACTCGGAGAATCGGACCGACTCAGCAACAGCACGTACATTTTCGGCCACCTCGAATCCCCTTCGTTTGAAACTGAAGCCTTTCGATGGTAGCGGGCCACTTGACCTTTACCTCGAGCAAGCTAACATTGTTGCTCAAGCGAACCAATGGTCCGAAGATGAAACAACTTACGCTCTTGCGGCACAACTACAGGGACCAGCCATCGCGATATTGGCCCAACTTCAAGGAAGAGCTCTAACCTACCCAACGTTGGTAGCGGCACTTGAAGACCGCTTTGGCGACAAACATCTACAACACGTCCGCTATGGCGAGTTACGTTGCCGTCGACAACAGCCGGGGGAAACACTCAAAGTCCTAGCAACGGAAGTTGAGTGCCTAGCGCGAAAAGCATTTGTGGGAGTTGCCGCCGACACTTTTCACGTTCTCAGCACTACTGCCTTCGTCGATGCCATTGCGGACACTGACGTTCAAAAATTTGTTCGACTTGGAGGGCCGAAGACGGTTCGAGAGGCTTTGGCTAAGGCGTTGGAGATCTCAGCCATCCAGAAGGCAACAGCAAACGCCCGTTACAGCCAACTACTCATCTGGAGACGCCTGGAGCACGCCAGCAACCTGAAGGTCACCAACGAGTTAACACTAAGAGGCGCTGTTTTCAATGCGGGCGACAGGGACACTTTGCTGCAGAGTGTTACAGCGCGTCGGGAAACGGATATTCCGGTCCACAGGGGCGGGATCGGGTATAGAAGACCAAGTCCCCCTCGTCTCTCTTTCAAGGAGTTTTACTGGTCTTCCAACTACCAAAGTGGAGATTCAAGGAATCGGGTTCCAAGAAAGCCTCCTTGATACTGGAGCAGCGGTTAACATAATCGACGCGACGCTTGTACCGGCTGATTGTAATGTTTCCCGGATTGCTCCACAACTTTTCACAGCCAATGGGGTCAAAGTTCACACCGGTGGACAAGTGAAGTTGCTGGTCACTGCGCTCGGTGAGACGTCGTTGGTGGACTTCGTAATTTTGTCGAATTCCGTCTCTCCGATCATTCTGGGTTATGAGTGGTGCCAGAAAAACGGATTTTTTAAGTTGAACCCCGAACAGAACAAGGCCACCAAAACCCCGCATCCACCCATGGAAACGTTACACGCCAGCATTCCATGATGCGAAAGTATTTTTGTGTGGCTTGTGTACCTCGTTCGCTCATTTTCTCTCGTCGTCGTGGAAAAGTGGCACCTATTTCTAAAGTTTCTGTCCCAATATACCAACATCATATGTGCTCAAGTACAGCTATCGGATGACTTAAACGTATGCGTTAAAGACTCTGCTACAATACCTGCCGAGACTGCTTCAATGATACGCCTGACTGTAAACAACAAAAAGGTTTACGGTGAAGCTGTTTTCGACTCGTGGCTCTGTGCTAAACCAGGGAAGGAACTAGCTGCACCCCGGACACTCGTGGCTTGTACCAATGGAGAATTCGTCGCTCTTGTCGTTAATCTAGGTACCAACGAGATCACTCTCAATCCAGGGAAACAGATTGGTGTACTCCAACCGTTGGCCAAGGACAAGACCTCAATACTTGCCAGTATTTCTCTAGGGTCAGACAACGAGTGCCGTTTTAACAGTCAGGATACTTCTTTACCGTGGGAACAATTTAAGTTTGGACCAGAATTGAGTGTCGAGCAGAAAACAAAAATCAAGAGGGTATTGTTGTCACATCGACACTGCATCGCCCTGAGTCCGGACGAACTTGGATGCACACCGTATGCAACACATACCATTGACACCGGTGACAGCCGACCAATACATCAGCCACTACGCCGCCTAGCACCAACAGAGCGTGAAACCATCAAACAGCAAGTGACTGAGATGCTCGACCACGGTGTGGTGAGTCCATCAACGAGCCCATGGTCATCACCAGTAGTGTTAGTGAGAAAGAAAGATGGTACTGTGCGGTTTTGTGTAGATTACAGGAAGCTTAATAGTACCACCAAGCTCGATGTGTACCCTCTTCCACGTCTTGATGACACCCTTGATCGACTGCAGGGAGCGGAATACTTCACAACATTGGATTTGATGTCGTGGTACTGGCAGGTACCACTCGATAAAAGGGACGCTGAAAAGTCAGCCTTCATCACACCAGATGGTCTCTACCAATTCAACCGTCTTCCCTTTGGCCTTTGCAATGCCCCAGCGACATTTCAAAGACTCATGGACCGAGTTTTGGGCAATCTGAAGTGGACAATGGCGCTGGTGTATTTGGACGACGTTGTAATCTACGCAAACACTTTTGAAGAACATCTTCGAAGGCTCTCACTCGTACTTGACGCCATAAGTGATGCCAACCTTCGTCTGAAGCCCCCAAAGTGTTTTTTCGGCTTCAAAGAGATCACATACTTGGGACATGTGGTAAACAAAAACGGCGTTAAACCTGATCCCTCCAAGCTTGAGGCTTTGTTTGAATATCCGACGCCAACAACTATCAAAGACGTCAGAAGTTTTTTGGGATTTGCGTCATATTTCCGCCGTTTTATTGTTAACTTTGCTACCCGCGCTGCCCCCTTGAATTACTTACTTCGGAAGAACGTACCATGGCGATGGGGAAACGAAGAGCAGTCCTCGTTTCAAGACCTAAAGATGGCCCTTCTAAACGCCCCAGTGCTTGCTCACTTCGACCCGTCCTTGTCAAAGACAATTCTCCACACGGATGCTAGCGGGCAAGGACTTGGAGCTGTACTACTTCAAGAATTTCCAGACGGTACTCAAAGAGTAATTTCGTACGCAAGTCGCCGGCTTACACAACAAGAAGAGAGGAATCATTCATCTGAATTAGAATGTCTGGCCCTTGTCTGGTCGGTGCAGAAATTTCGCCCTTACCTTTATGGTCGCCATTTTACTGTTGTGACAGATAATTCAGCATTGACCTGGCTTCAGAGCAAACGAGACTTGACGGCAAAACTGGCACGCTGGGCGATTCTACTGCAAGAGTATAATTTTGAAATCATACATCGTAGCGGACGTAGTCATCAGGACGCTGACTTTCTATCTCGCAACCCACTAGACAAGATCCCTGAGGCCCCGGAGTGTGACACTTGTTTTTGTGGTGCGACTTTCGACCTACGTCTCAGTCAATGTCAAGATAACGAAGTACAAGATATCGTACAGCGCCTCGCATTATCCGGTTCGACAGACATTTTACGGCGACTGCGTCGAGCATACCAAGTGCAAAATGGCCTTCTCTGTCACAGAAATCCCGGGCAACAACAATGGCTACCGGTGATTCCAGCTTCTCTGAGGGCTACCGTGTTGAATCTCTGCCATGATGACCCCACAGCGGGTCACCTCGGTCGAGATAAGACTCTGGCCAAACTTTCCGAACGCTATTGGTGGCACGGATTCCGGAAAGATGTTTCCGGGTATGTCGCGTCCTGTGAATCATGTCAAAGGAGGAAATTGCCCGGTATTTCACCTTTCACCGAGATTCATCCGACTCAACCACCGCAAGCTGCTTTCGAACTTATTGGACTAGATCATTTAGGTCCATTTCCGAAATCACAAAAGGGCAACCGTTTCATTATTGTTGCTGTTGACCACCTTACAAAGTGGATTGAGCTACGTGCCGTGCCTACAACGTCAGCTAATCACATTGTGGAGTTTCTACGTGAGCAAATAGTACTTCGCCACGGCGTGCCCCGCACCGTACTTATTGACCGGGGAACTCCATTTAGCTCTCGTATTTTTAAACACGAGATGGTAACTCATGGAATACACCACGCCCAGTCAGCACCCTACCATCCCCAAACCAACGGACTCGTCGAGCGTGCTAATCGAACTATTGCCGATATATTGTACGCTTATGTTAATGCTTCACATGACAATTGGGATGTGTACGTACCATACGCATCATTTGCTTTGAACACGTCGCAACAAGCAAGTACCACGACGACCCCTTTTAAACTGGTGTACGGTAGAACTCCGGTTCTGCCACAGGAATCAACGTTATCCACTACGTGGAACCAAAGAAGGCAAGAAATGAACGATCATTTTGAGGACAGGCTCAATGAGGCTCGCCGCCGGGCTCGCGTCGCAATAACCAGAGCCCAGCAGCGGATGCTAACCAATCACCGACAGGACGACCGAATGTCCCCCATCGTGCCAGGGGACCTTGTTCTTGTACGCCGTCCCGTTAGAAGGAAAGAAAAGCAACCAAGCTACTTCCAAAATACAGAGGACCCTGTGAAGTGCTTCGACAAACCGGACCCGTGAGCTACTGGCTACGAGACCTCAATGCACCCCGAGAAGCATCCCGGACTTTCCCGGCTCACCGTAGTCAACTGAAGCTCTACGTGTCAAGACAGACATTCAGTCAAGACCAGCACGGGACACAGACTGCCGAGGACGGACAGTCAACCAGGAGGGGGCAAAATGTGACAGTAGGGCATTGATGTGCAACGAGCGGGACAAAAAGGAGAAAAAGAAGAAGAAGAGGTGGGTCGTAGACGAGAGAAGGACGAAGTGGGAGCAACGAACAAAGCGATCTGTAACAATATATATCTATATATATATATATATATATATATATATATATATATATATATATATATATATATATATATATATATATATATTATTATTTTATTTATTTGTTATTTTTAGTTATTTTTTTTTGCGAAAACGCACAAGAGCAGACGTTGTTATCGCGATGCCTTCGGCAACGAGAAATGATTTAGCGATGCGAGGCGTCCACCCGAAATTCGGAAGATCCAACACAGGAATGAAAACGTGCTGTGCTCGTGGGATCTTAACTTAAATGCTGAGGCAGCTTCATTTTGTCACCGCGAGTAAAGCCTAGCTCCACTTGTCTCGAAGTGTCTTAATTCACGTGTTTTATTTACATTAGAATCACTTCGAAAATTAAACAACAATATATACAACACTCATTTACCGCATAGCAATAGATTTGCAACAGAACATTGACTTATAAAATAGTTACGGTACCCCTTTCAGACGGACAAAATAATTACAAGGTGACAGAAGACATGGCAGTCTGTTTAGGCCTTTGAACTGTGCGAGTTCGGTGTGCCTTCGCCTTACTTCTGTTGGTGTGGTTCATCTGTGGACACCGTGCTTATGCTTCGCTGTCTGATGTCCAGGTACTTCTGTCCAATGAAGCGTTTCATCAGCAAAGGGTGAACGCACTCACCGATGACACGAAACACCAGTGGGCGACTTCTTTGACCGCTCGGACCGATTAGTGCAATTTCGTACACTACACAATCCCATCGAGGTTAGGAAACACCAGCACGATTCGTCCACACAATCAAGCGCGACCGCCGCGATCGCAAACACTTTGCAGGTGACCTCTTCGATAGAGACTACACCTTTGATGTCGTTCTCTGTCGTCAGAACTGTTGCTCAAGCGGTGCTCTGCGTTATCACGCGGATTTCACCCTTCGATGGTCCGCAGACTCCGCATCTCGACGATCTCAGGCATCGCCGCGCGTCGCTCCTCGGTCGGCTCCGTCCGTCATGCTTAAAGTTTAACGCCAAAACAACAGGGATACGAGAATTTATGCAGACAGGACCAACTAGCCGAACTCGCCGTCTTAATTCCGCCCGTCAGCTTCGGCGGCTCCGTAACTCGTAAATCCCATCGAACGAGGTAAAATTTTATAGTACACCGCCAACCGGCGCACTTCCGGGCCGACTTTTTTTATGACTAGGCTTCAAAAAAGTCACGTGATGCCATCCCCTGATAGCAGCAATGGCAGCAAGCACGGTAAGCGCGGGGTCGCCCCGTCCCGCGACATGGCGTAATTGCTTTTGGTGCATATCTCTCTCCGAGACATGTTTCTTTCCGCGGAATTTGTCTCCACGGTCCTTTCTACACTCTCAACAAAAGGGTAGTCGTAGGGTACTACATTTGGGGTCGTCAGAAGCCGTCACAGATATCGCTAATCCCCCTTTAGTTATACTAACGACCCCATGGGTAATCACACGGCACGCTGTCAACAGGTAGTCACAGTGACCACTCCCAAAAGCAACATGGCGGCTGGCAAGCGACGTGGAGCAATACGAGTAAGGCCTAGCGAGCTGGACGGCTTTTTGCTAAAATACGATGCTCAAGTGGTACGCCCGTTCGCTTCCTTCCGTGCGACATCACTCACGTGATGTCGCACCCAGGCACGAACCCTGTGCGACATCACTCACGTGATGTCGCACAGGGGTTCGTGCTGCATCAAACAGGGAGGGCGCTGCGCTCCGGTCACATGACGGTCACGTGTTTGAATTTGAATCAGAGTGCGCGGGTAATTGCCCCTTCGATCGATAAAAAAGGCTTCCCGCGGGCCGGTCTTGGGAATCGAACATCTCACCTCTTGTGCACATCCACCGCCCGCCTGCTCTACCCTCACCCTCTGGAGACCTTACCAGCACATTGCTTCCGGAGACCGCTTAAGTCGGGTAAGTTGTTCGTGTGTGTGTGTGTGCATTCAGATCACGTGATGTCCGTCCCGCGCGCTTACTTGGATTTGTAATACGGTGCAAAAAACAGGAAATGCGTCATTGCCGAGGTCATGTGCACGGAGGTCGGTGTGACCGTCGCTAGGCGTTATACGTGGCTCGTCTTCCTATCACGTGATTTTCCGCGCGCGCGATTCAAGCGGTGTTCGCGAACTCGTAGCCTCGAGGCGACCCCATAGCTGTTGCATTTGGGGTCTTCGACCCGATGGATTTCGGTGTCATGTGACGGTTCCAAATAGCAGCAGCAGTTGGGTCCCGCTAAATTTGGCTTGAGGTGTCTGTAAAACTTTGAAGCTCGCGGACCGTGATTGATGTTGATCCTGCGTAAAGTTTTAAGCGACCTGTTAAAATTTGGGGCCAGCTCGCAAAAAACTTTGCAAAGACGAACGACGAAATAATCCCTGGAGAAGGGAACAAGAGGGACAAAGGACAAAACACAAAACTCCAACTTTTTCGGTCGCGCACCAGTCACCTAGCTGTGTTTGGAGTTTTGTTTTTGTCCTTTGTCCCTCTTGTTCCCTTCTCCAGGGATTATTTTTGTCATTCTTGTCCAGCTCGCTTGCACCTTTGCATATAATTGCATTTGCAAAGACGCAGCGAATTTTGGGATAGGCGTCATCTAGTGTTGAGACTATGAAGTGGTCCTCATTCAAATTGGGTGCCATCTGGTGGTAAAAGCTTCGACTCGCTATAAACTTTGGGAATTCATGTGGACGGTCCAATTAGCATCAGCCACAAAATTGGGGGGTGAGGTGACGGTTAAACTTTGAAGCTGGCGGACCGTGTTAAATCTTGGTCCAGCGTAATCTTTGAAGTGGACCGCTAAAACGGTGGGGCAAAGTCTTGAAACTCACATACCGCGCTGGACCCAGTGATTGTTTTTGAATAGACCACCATCTAGCGTTAGAACTTTGAAGTGCTAATGACCAAAAACATTGCTGACAATCTGGTGGTACAAAGCCTCGACCCCCGCTAAATTTGTGGGTCATCTGAAGGTCCTAGCATCAGCTGGATACCGCTAAATATTGGCTGGGGTGATGGTAAAACTTTGAAGTTCACAGCCCGTGCTACATCTTGGCCCAACGTAAAGCATGAAGTTTGCCCTTGCCGTGCGCTTTCCACACATGGTAAGCTGTATATACCTAATTTTGAGGGGTGGCGCGCACCTGACTCTCTTAGCTGGCGTGAACTTTTACCAGTATCACGCGACATCTCTCGATAATGTTAGCGACAGCTTGGTAGATGTCGACAACTCTATCGCGCTCACGTCATCTCTCGCTAATTTTAGCGTCATTTGTATGCTGCTGAACGGAGCGTGTGTGGGAAATGGATCGGAGCGTGGTCGCATCCATACGCGCTAAAGACGAGACAGATATGATGTTTCATGTTTTTATTACCATTCGCTCTAAAAACACACACATACTTATAAATACAGATACGACTTTAATATCACTCTACGTGACAAAGAAACCACTGGAAACACTTTACTACAAAAATGAACAACACAAGCAGTATCAAGACACATCCGAGGCAAAAAAAAGTTGTTGAATAACAAAGCAACGCGCGCGATACAATCCAAAAATATATTACAAGGTCAGGGTGTGAGATGAGAAGAGAGATAGGATCCGGCTTCCGTACACTGGTGGATTATACAAAAATGTACACAAGAAGTTTTCAAGACACACCGGTGGCAAACGCGAGCAACTGCGCCAGGAACGCTTTGCTTCACCGGGGCCAAGGGAAAGTCAGAATGAGTATCGTGCAAGTCGTGAGGATATCTGAGGTCTACCTCCAGAATGTATCCCGACAGAGCGTCATCTGGAACGTCATCAATGTTCAGGCAGGCAATCTCGTCTTTCGTCATCCACTCAAAGTCCGACACTGGCAGGGCTTCTCTCATTGTCGCCGCATACAGACCGTTTACGTCCAAGTCCAAAATCTGAGACGGTTCGTGCTGCGGGTTAAACGTATCCGTTCCCGGACATTTGCGACAGCATGGCGGGTTGTGCATTGGTAATCCCTCCGCGAATACCTGTTCTATCATGAGATAGGTGTCAGGATAGTCAATTAGCTGCAGTCTTACATTCGACTGTTTCAGCGGACACGACAAGCTTAGGGACGGTAACGATACGAAATGTAAAGGCTCAATTTCGTCCGTCTTCAACGTCGTCCGTCTAAAGTTTTGGAAAACATCGGCCAGTAGGAGGCAGTCCGTCTTTAGGTAAAGGTCGCTGTATTCTCAAGGTTCTTCAAACCAAAGGTATCGAAAACAACCTGTGCATGTTGGTAGTCCTCTTCACACACCCCCGTTCCCAGTCAACTTGTTAGAAAAGGCCTCTTCGTGGCGGGAGGCTTTGACTCTCGTAACTCTCAAAGCTTGTAATGAAATTATAACACAAAACTCCTTTGCGGGCAAGGAGGTCGACGTTTTCGGGAAAGGACTGGAAGGCAACAAAATTGCTCTGTGCCCTTAGAGTGGAGATTTTGCACGAGCGTCTCCAGGCTTGCATTAAGAAATGCGAGGCTGTCAATAAAGCGAAGGTTGCCTATCTCTAACAATTTAAAATTGTGGTACGAGCTTCCGAGTACGTTATATCTTGGACTCGGAAGAAATTAAGCTTGCCTAGAAAGAATACTGATGTCGTAGGAATAGTTATGCGCTATGAGTGGAACGTATGTTGTTGATTCAATGGTTTAGGTACACTGGGAGCAAAGCGCCCGCCTTA
>JABSTQ010003431.1:0-19121 GCA_013358835.2 Ixodes persulcatus
TTTGCCAGTAACAACAATCCTGATGCACGCAGATGCTCGAGGTACTCGCTATCTAGGAACACGCGGAAGATTGCGTCAGCGCCCTATCTATCACCATGCACAAAAAGGAAGGCAATACCTACGAAATGTCACGCCCCGAACACCAACGGCACGAGCTTGTGGCGGGTTAGTTTAAAAAAACAATATTTTTTTAGGAAATTCTGCGTAATTGTTCTGTATTATTTGTATAAGTGTAAATATCGGTAGTGGTCTTTTTTAGTGCAATAGGTTTATTTATGTAATATGTTTATCGTGCTCTACTTTGAACTCTAAATGAAGAAGCAAACGCGCTAGGAACAAGTTCACACTAAAACACCGTTGGTAGTCAGCTGGTTGTCCTCACCTGTCCTTTCTTTCTTCATGTTCAAGTTAATTCTAAAGTTCAAGCTGATATATTTACAAACGAGGTCCGTTCTTCCCTTCGTCCTCGTATTTGCTGCGCACGCACAAGTTTTATGAATCGATAAAGACCGTTCACTAACCTGGATGTCCCAGTTCACTGCTTGAGTGACGAGTATCACGGCGACCTCGTTGCTGACAATTCCCGTTCCATGGTTTCACGGCAGTCTTACTTTTCTTTGAATCAAGACTAAACAGCGACCCATTAAAGGGGACCTGCAATCTTATTTAAGCGTCTACCTTTTTTCCGGTTTCCACATCTCTTGTTGTTCCGGCAACCCAGCGGACACGGAGAGAGTCACTAAACATCAATGCGTCCCGGACGACGCGGAAACCTCCTCCTCCTCCTACGGGGACGCTCCGTGGTGCCGAGCGCGCGCGTCATGTGACACATTCGTGACGTCGTCGGTCCCGGTCAGCCCGTGCCTTATGTCTGCTCAGAGCATAGAGTTATTACAATAAACGCATGGCCTCCGAGATCCCGAAGCGCGCTCGCTTCGGGATCTCGGAGGCCATGCTCCGCGGTTCCTAGCAGACGACGCTGGCAGCACATTTTGCAAGAAGCCAAAGTAGGATTTTGTCTCCACGCGAGACCACAGGAGACCCGCCCGGAACTTGCCCGGAACTTGAGCGTCGTCCAGTTGGGGCCGAGAGGCTTTGCCAGCGCGCTCCGGACGCTTACGAGGAGTGTCTTCGTACGGTTCCCAGTTCCGCACTTCTATCGAGGATGCGGAGCTCCAACTTCGACAGACCCGGTAAATGTATGCCGGCAAGCACGGTGGAGAGCTGAATGAAGCAAGCAACGCGCCGTCGGCGCTCATGCGGCTGCAGGTGAAGCGCCTATCAACGTAAGCCGCAGCCGATTGGCCAGTCGCTTTGCTTATATCATTGGCCACCTAAGCTTGTTTTTTTACTTTATTTTGCCTATAACTTTTTAAATAAAGCAAATTTCGAGAAAAGAAAAGTTTTACTAAGTTACTGCATTCAGTGCGCTCAGGTTCGATGCAAATTCAAAACCAGTCAAAACGTCGTTGAAGGGTCCCTTTAAGGGAAAAAAATATATTGTCCTAATATCTTGAAAACCGAGCTAAATGCAGATGCGCCTCGTCCACAGCAAGAAGATGTGAAAAAAAAACGATATGGTGGCTCCTAATGGCAGGACGATGAAAGCTAACAAGAATTTTGCATATGGCCTATCGCTTCGCGGAAATGGAACCCCGCCTCAGCCCTTTAACCCTCGTTTAGAATCTGCCAGCAGGCAGCCTCTTCTGAGCTTTATTGACGATGGATACAATGGCAGCTGCGATAATATTTATGCCGTCGGAAAATCCTCTGAAAGAAAGCAGAAAAAACAAAACGGTTACGCTTCAGTTTACATTTGCATACACATGCGTTTTTACCATATTAACATTTTTCAAATGCCTTACTTTCCGACTGCGTGGCTTTTTTTATTTTTTATTTACACTAAATTTCCATCACCCATATCCGCAAACGAGAAAAATGCGTTTTTGCATCCTCTATTTAGTAATTATTTCGACATTTGTTCGCTAGAATATGAAGGGACCGTAAACCGCTATTGCCCTCTCACTTCGCGTGCTCTATACAAGCATGCATGGAATGTTATTTATTCAAAAACTTTAGTTTATCTCTGCCACTTCGAAGCTATTGAAACTTGCTATTTTTTACTTTATTCTTCGGAAAACTTTCCTGCGTATAAGGAACGTCACGGGACGCCTTAGTGCTGGTTGTTTGCAGCGGAAACTCGGAACTAACTCGTCCTGTTTTGTTTTTTTGTTTTGTTTTTTAGCTGACAACAGACTAGCTGTCAGCATGCGCTGCCAACAACGATAAACAAATGTGGCGACCTGCGTACTCCTGGTATTGGCGAGAGGTTGCATGAGGTTCTCCAGCTTGATCACGTCAAATGACTGGACAGAAGCGCTGCATCGGTACTTGGCTAAGCCCGCCGGGTACAAATAGAATCAACGCCTCCTCATATGTTGGTTTCATGAAACGCGTCTGCGATCGCTGCGTTTACCGCATGCTAAAAAGTGGGCCCTCTAATTCCACCTCAAGACGTCACAGAACTGTCACGTTCTCACCGGCCGCGATCATGGCAGTGGCACAACAACGGAGGTGGATGCGGCAGACGCCTGTTCCGCCGCAGGTCCCTCTCCAGTTGAACAGACCGAGGAAGCTTCAGCAGCCAGGACTCGGAACGCCGCGACAACAGCGACACTAGCGTACGTTCGTACGTTCGACCGGGACTTGTACCACCAACCGCCAGGATCGCGACATCTGACAATGACACGTACGCCGCCCAAGCAGCACAGAGTTGGTCAACATTGGCCAATGGCTGGCAATGGTCCTGTGGCCATACAGTGGCCAGCCATTGGACAATGACTGGCCTTTCTCTGGCCATTGGCCAATGGCCACTGGCCAAGCATTGGCCGGTGAATGGCCACTCTTTGGCCATTGGCCAAAATCTGTGCTGCTTGGGCGGCTACTGTGACGTCATTTGTTGGCACCTCGAGAGCACTTTCGATGTATCGGCTGAATGAGACGCTATATACTTCAGAGACGCCTTCCAGGCACGCACCGTGATAAAAGTAATCCTCCCAGCGAGACTCACCGTGGCACTCCTTGTGACAGGTGGCGTTCGTCAAGAAGTTGTTCTTGTTGCCGCTCTGGCCACAAAAAGTGAACGTCTTGCAGACGCCTTCCTGGACGTTGTAGTACCAACGCTGAGAGCAGGGCCAGCGACGTCCTCTGTCGGGCTTCAGGGTACACATCTGCGGCCTGTGATGGAATGTCTGCTTCGATGCTCCTGCAACAAACGCGCAAGCACGAACTTCGGTAAACCTAAAGCTGCGCAGCATCGTGACAGTCTGCAGATTGAGTATAAAGGTCCTGTGCCACACAAACACTGTCTACAGACATGTTGGAAGCCTAAGCATGCGTGCTTCGAACATGCGTGAGGCGTGTCCGCAGATGTCGTCATGCCTGTAGAGAACACCGTGTCTTTTGTATGATGCGTGAGCAGTGCGAGTACGGCTTGACTTGGACAGCAGGAATTGAATTCTGCCAGTGACTGTATATCAATCAAGTGTGCACGGCGGGGCCGGCGTCCACATTTGGAGAAAGCGTGTTTACGCGGAGCGTCGGTTCTCTTTGCAGTTACGGCAGGTTTTAGGGCTAGACGAATCTCGTAATTCTGACGTCACGCCAATGTAGTGTCGCTGCATGGGGCCTAGATTTGAGCGCGTGTCCTTCTGCTTGTTCACGCAGTTTATGGGAAGAGTTTACAATATAAACTGCGAGGAGGAGGTGAAAGCGGCGATTGTCCGCAAGCGTCTCCAACCTTAAGTCTCCCCCCACTACCCTCCTCTATAAATCCTTAATGGCCACGCACGCAAAGGCATTGCGTTGGCATGATCAAAACAGATCTTGTAGACCCTGAGATGGGTCTACAAGATGTGGATTCAATACCAGCTCGCCTGCGGCCTATCACTGCTTATAATCAAAACACTTTCCATCGTTCGAGTTTAGTTCTTAACGATAAAACTCGCATGCATATCTACTTTATAAATTAAAAAGAATGCATATTGACTTCTTGATAACCATACTTAATTGCCTATCTAATGAGTAAATTCAAAATAATGTATATTCAGTTCTAAATTACCAAACTCAATTTACATCTGATGAATACATTCGAAATAATGGATATTGAGTTATTAATTACCAAACTCAATTGCATGTCGAATCAATAAATTAAAAAAAACAAATATTGAGCTCTTAATGACCAAACACAATTGCATCTTTAATAAGTAAATTCAAAAATTAAAGATTGAGTTCTGAATGACCAAACCCAATTGCCTATCTAATGAATAAATTTAGAAGAATAAATATTGAGCTTTTAAAGAAAAGCTAAAGAGGTTCCTGAAAAAATAAGGAACGACTAAAAGATGAATCCTAGAGTATTTTTACCTCCTGAATCTGAATATCACGTTCGTTTTTCCTGAAAATGTAACTAAACGCCAGAAAACACGAAAGCCGTCCGGCCAGTCGTTACTTCATATGCAGATCTTTCGGCCGCCAGGGCCGGTTTGCTCATCTTGCGGATGCGGCTGCCGCTGCGGCCGAGAGGGATTTTTCTGGCACGTGACCAGCTCCATGGGGACAAGGAAGTACCTAGCGTCCCTGCCTAATGGCGGAGAAATCCGAATCGCTTCAAGCAAAAAAGCCTTCTTTCGCTCGCAGAAACTGACTGCAGGGACTTTCAACTGGGGTCCAATTGACCGCCCCTTCATACTGTAGGAGCGGCAGGTAAAGTTACGGCCAGGGAGGGTAAATATGAGCCAAAATAAAAAAAAAATGACCGCATCTCCACGTGGTGAATGATGTTGATTGGGGCGAAGCTCTGGTGGTGCTTGTCTGCGTAGGCGCTGAGCCGCAGCATGCCGAGCCTTTCGTTTGTTTTCATCCATGTCAGAAACAGAATGTGTGGTATGGAACGTGGTTATATACGCATTTGAGCATTTGACCGCAGCGCCCTCTCGTCTATAAACGTTGAGCCAATGCATGCAAAGTTTAACGCGATTATATATGCATTTGACCGCAGCGCCCTCTCATGTATAGACGTTGAGCGGCTACATGCAACGTTTCATCCATGACATCCCCAGCTCTTGAGTTACTACCACATCTCAGAGCCCCCTACTCGTCCCGCATTCGTGGCCGAGTGGTTAAGGCGATGGACTAGAAATCCATTGGGGTCTCCCCGCACAGGTTCAAATCCTGTCGACTGCGCAAACATATTTTTTTTTTTTTTTAATAACGAAAGAAAAACAAAGAGGTTAGCCCTGAAACTTCCGGGGCTGGCTACTTTGCTTTGGGAGAGGGAAGGGGGAAGAAAAGGGGAGAGAGAGTTTTAGTTCTGGAGGGAGCACCCAATGAAGCACGACTCTGGATGTAGATCTTGATGGCGCACAGCACTGGAGAGTTATTCACTCAGCACACTTGAGTTTAGTGTAATACAGTCATCGCAGTCTGTGTTCATTCACTTCGTCGCGTATCGAGAGTTATGAACACGAGTGTATTTACAATGAAAATAATATTATAGACGATCAATTAGCCCTGTATTTTGAAGAAATATTTCCAATGCAGCTATAGCCTTTTGTTGAAGACGCGGAGGGTCCCACGAACCCAAGACCCTCTCTAAGCTAAAGGGCTTGCTGTCTAATTCTTGAATATTATTTATCAATATCCGCCTGTCTTCGTCGAAAAGCTCACATTCATAAAAGATATGACAGTTGTCCTCAGGCACGCCGCAATGCTGACAGTTAGGGCTGGTGGCGAGACCGAATTTATGCCTTTGAATGTTTGTGTATGTGGCATTCAGGCGCAGGCGATGTAGAAGTGTTTCAAAATTTCTTGGCAAATTACATGGAAGTGCATTGTGGAGGAAAGGATCAATCGTATATAGCGGTTTGTAATGATATGCCGGTGATTGCCATAATTGTTGAAATTCCTGCTTTCCAAGTTGTCGAATAAGTTCTCGAGTGTCGCTTTTGGTAAATGGGACCACATCTGTTACTCCAGTCAGATGGCCTTGTGCCGCCGCCTTATCTGCTGCTTCGTTTCCTTGTAGTCCCGAATGACCTGGAACCCACTGGAACACCACGTCGTGTCCACGACTCTTGACTGTGGCGTGGGTAGCCAAAATTTCGAGGATCAAATAAGGGTTGGAAGAATTCGCTGTAGAATGCTTCAGAGCCTGTAATGCAGCACGTGAGTCCGTAAAGATCACCCATTGGGTTGGAGCCATTTGATTTTCAATATGTTGTAGTGCTTGTTTTAGTCCGTGAAGTTCAGCAGTCGTTGAGGAAACCCTGCGCAGTATCTTGAAAGCAAGAGTTTCACCCAACGTTGGTATCACCACTGCAGATGCCGATGTGTCAGCGTATACAGAGCCATCCGTGTATACGTGTATATGATTAGAATATGTGTTATAGATGTGGTTCAAAACATGCTGTGTTATTACTGGTTGCGGCTGTACTTTTTTGTCAACAAGACCGGGTACATGGAGATTAATTTGTGGAATTGAAAGCGTCCAGGGTGGGCATAATGGAGCTTCATGAAATACAGCTGATGGTGGGATTTTTGGATATAATAGTTCTATAGATTTACCAAACCCGGAGCATGGTCGCGTGTGAGTTAAGTTAAGAAGATGGTGATGCTTATGACGGACTTTGTATCGCAAATGAATACGAAGGGTTTCCTGCGTGCGCATGATAGATATAGGCAATGCCCTTGCTTCAGCAAGTATACCGGTTACTGATGTATTTCCAGGAACACCAAGAGAGGTTCTAATAGACTTGTTGATTTCTGCTTGGATACTTTTCGTGTTAGTTACTGAAAGTGAGTGCAAAACGGGCAGGCTATATCGAACTAGGCTGTTGATTAAGGCTTCGTGGAGTTTGAGCATGGGTGTGCAGGACCTCCCCCACGTTCTTCCAGTTAAGTAACGAAGGGTGTTGCACGCAGAGCCAAGCTTGTTTTTCAGATACTTAATATGTGGCGTCCAAGTTAAGTTCTTGTCGATTACAAATCCCAGGAATTTGGTTGAGGGAACATAGGGTAAACAATTCCCAGCAAGAATCAATGGGAAACGTTTCATAAACATTCTTGTAAAGGCCATTGCGACTGTCTTTTCGGGTGATATGCACAAACCTCGGTTTCGCAGGTAATGGCTGACTCCAGCTAGAGCTCTCTGGAGCGTTCTCTGACTGACGTAACGGTTGGCGTTTGTGGACCATAAACAAAGATCATCTGCGTATATAGAGAACCGAATTTCCTTGGGTAGTATCTTGGGTAGAGAAATAAGAGTTATATTGAAGAGCGTAGGGCTTAGGACTCCCCCCTGTGGGACTCCCCGCTCTATGATATGTTCAGTCGTGTTGCCATCCACAGTGGTCATGAAAATGGTACGGTGACTGAGGTAGTCTTTTACCCAGCTAAAGATCTTACCACCAAAACCGTGTTCAGCCATTGAAGTCAATATAGCCTGATGTGTGACGGAATCGAAGGCCTTCTGAATGTCTAAGAAAATAGCTAAGGTTGTTTTCCGATCAGCAATACCTTGTTCAACTGAACTGACGAGGTCAATTACACTGTCAGTGGCAGAGCGTCCAGTTCGAAATCCTGACATCTCCTGAGGATACAACCTTGCTTTCTCGAGGTACCATGTCATCCTTGACAGAATCATGCGCTCCATAATTTTACATACGCAGCTTGTAAGAACAATCGGTCGAAATGATCCAAGATCAATTGGTGACCGTCCGGGTTTTAAAATGGGGGTTACCTGGCCTCGCTTCCATGCACGTGGAAGCACACCAGTGTTAAAGGATTCGTTATAGTATTCCAAAAGTCTGCGCTTCGAGTGCTCGTTTAGACGGGAGAGTGCACTATATGTTATAGAATCTGGACCAGGAGAGGATTTCTTTTTGGAATCTTGCAGGGCGTGGGATAGTTCCTCAAGTGTGAAGGGCAAGTCTAAAGAAGGTTCTTTTGATAACGTGGAAACAATTGGGATAGTTTTTGGATCCATTATATGGCACGATGTTTGCACAATAAGGCGGCAGAATGCCTCAGCGATTTCAATGTCGGAGGTACCTTGATGTAATGCAAGCGCTCGGAAGGGATAACGTTGCTGAGCCGGAGTTCGAAGTCCTCGCACTACCCTCCATAGTTGAGCGATATTTTTTTTTGCGTCCAGTGAGGCACAAAGTTCTCGCCATCGTCGTTTGGCTAGAGCGTCTAAATGCTTTCGCACCATCTTCTGGGCCCGGCGTGCATTACGAACATCATCGCGCTTTTTCGTTCGTCTGGCTTTCCTTTCTGCTTGTCTTCGAATTGCTCTCAACCTTTCATATTCGATGTCAATTTCAGTACGATTGTAAGGCAGAGTTAAGTTTCGTGTGGCCTGTTTGAGGCAATGTGTAATGGAAAGTGCTAATTGTTCATTACTGGTAGCTGCTGTAATTAAGTTTTTTGAAAGTTCAGAGAATTTCACCCAATCAGTTACTAAAACGGAGCGTGATTTCTTATTGCTATCAAAACCACGGATAAAAATCAGGACGGGTATGTGATCACTGCCCCTTGCCTCAAGATCAGTTGACCAGGTTACGTTTTTTGCATAGTTAGCTGACACAAATGTTAAGTCAAGGACGCTGCTTACAGTTTCTCCTCTGTAGAAGGTTGGAGTGCCATCGTTCAGCAGGACTAAATTCAGACTCTCTGCAACGTCATTAATTTGCCTTCCTCGCTTGTCGTTGCGAGTACTACCCCAAACTTCGTGATGGGCATTGAAGTCACCACATAATATATGTGGCGAAGGGGTGTTCTGTACAATATGCTCTAGCCGTTGAGAGTCGAATGGTGTCGTTGTCTGAATGTATGTAGAGATAACAGTGAAGTGACGTGACTTGCTCTTGACAATGGCACATACGTATTCATTTGTGTCGTGGGGTGTTACATCGTATTCTGTATAAGTGAGGTCCTTTCGTATTCCTAATAAAGATCGGCTGCCCCCAGATAGTCTTTTGGAGGTGATAAAAGAGTAGCCTGAAATTTTTAAATTTGCACCATCACCAATGTTAGCTTCGGAGATTGCTAATACAGGAAAACGATACTTCCAAACGAGTTGCCTAAATTCTGAAAGTTTCGATCGAAGACCGTTACAATTCCACTGAAATACTGTTGTCGCACTTAAAGTCTCTTCAAAGCAGTTTACCTGATCCAGGTAGACAGGAAAGGTGTAATGAAGTCAAGTCCTTTCTCTAATAGTCTTGCCCATTGGGAATCCTGAGTACTTAGAAACTGGCGCAGCATTTTGATGATCATGGTGAGAGTTAAATTTAGAAATGATTCGTCCTGCCCTTTTCCTTCAGCTGTCGTAGAGTTTTGCTCTGTATTCCTCTGTGTGCATGTGAATTCGCTGCGGGGCTTTTTTTGTTTTGTCTCTTTGCTAGTGCCTTGTGGTTGGGACGTAAGATTGATGTCATTGGAGATGTCATGAGGGAGCCTTACGTTGGACATTTTTAACGAATCACTGTACGTACGCTTAGGAGCGTTTATGTGTTTTACGCTAGGTACAGTTTGATTGACCTCTGTGGGAGAATCATTGATTGACATGGACACATCATCTGAGGGATCTTCTTGCAACAACTGATACCTGTTTGACATTTCGTATCGCGCTGCCCCATCAGTTCGCGTGGATGATAGCATAAGGCTCTGTTTACGGGCTTCCACGAGTTGTTTGTGCTCGACCCGCTTAGGGCAGTTAAGAGCAAGAGCATCATGGTGGCTACCGCAGTTTACGCAGTTTGGCTCTTCTGCATCACAGGTGCTTCGACTGTGCTTCCCGCCACACCGACTGCACATTGCTTCTTTAAAGCAAGCTACAGTCTTGTGACCGTATCGGCCACAGTTAGAGCATTGCAGAGGGCGCTCTTCGAACGGAAATACCTGATAGCGGACACGAGATATTAGGGCATATGCAGGCAGTGTAGTTGACGCAAACTGGATTTTGACTGCACTAGAGTTACCCAGTCTGCGCGCATGAATTATAGGCGCCGGATCAGCGCGTAGTTCAGTTTTTAGTTGCGTGTCAGTGATATCTTGGTCCACACCCCTGATGACACCAACAGCAGCCAAGCGTGGACCGGGTTCATAAGCTTTCACTTGCACTTTGCATAGAGAGGTTACCTTGAGTAAAGACGTCGTAGCTTCTGAATTTCTGGTGTCGACTGCAATTAAATTGAGCCGCGTATTGGGGCGAATCAAGACGATAGATTCCTGGCATTTTTCTTCGAGTGCCTTAGTAAGCCTTGTCGAATTGAGCTTAGTAATATTGACAGTTGGATCTGTCGGAATAAAGATGACTGTCAAACCTGTTTTTTGAAGTGGAGTTGACAATAGTTGTTCCTCTTGTGAGTCACCACTGGTCTCGAGTTGGCGGGGGCGTTTTCTTGACACTAAGGTGAATCCGCTTTCGTCGTCTATGTCCTTGTTTGAAGAATGATCCATAGTTTCGATGTTGTCTTGCGGCTCAGGCTGTGCAGGGGTGATTTGGTCTTCTAATGAGGAAGCACTGGGGTTCAACTCCATTTCATTCTCCGGATGCTGGCCTGGTTCTGCTGAGTATGCATGATCCTGGGTGCTTGGTAGTTGCTGAAGTGGCAGAGGATTATTCTGCTGACATTGATCCATGCCTTTTTCTGGTTGTAGCCTGACTGGAGAGGGCTGTGAGCGCGGAAGCGCTCTGCAGGTTTCCGCTTGCTGATTTCTTGGTGCGTAGGATATTTAACTGAATGAATATTCCCGGAAACAAATTTCCGAACGTCAGCTCACTCAGTCGTCGTCGTCCTCGCGTCTGTCAACTCTGGTATATCTCACATATTTTTCATCATTTGTTTCATCTTTTTTTTTTCGTCTTTGTTTCATCTTTTTTTTTTGCGTACACGAGCACATGAGCACGTGAGCTCACGAGCAGGAGCACGAGCACCGGACGCCGGACGCTGGACGGACATACAGACATGGCTATAAGGAGTATTCACTGGGCGCCATATTTGTGGGTGCTGTCTAGAGCGCATGCTCAGAATAAGCCCACATTAATAAGCTGGTAAGACCGGCAATCCTGAGGGTGCGGAATGCACGTTACAAAAGAACTGTGGAAGCTCGCCATCAGCTCGCGCTCAGCAGTCGCGCACACAGCTATGGCCGCCAGTGAATACTTCCTATACTCCGTTTCATCTTATGTTGTACCGCAGCGAAGGCTGGAAGCGCGAGCTTATAGCGTTGACAGCTGCCCTTACTGCACGAGAGCTTGTGCTGCCGAGATCTGCCCCAGAGCAAGGAGCTCGCGCTTATAGCTTTTCCTGCGGTACAACATAAGGTAAACAGAGTATATACTTCGTCTCACCCTAGCATGGACTAACCGCGAAGGCTGTGCTAGCGCGAGCGGCCAGCCTTGACTGCCTTGAGTAAAGCACTTATTTATTTATTTATTTAGTATACCCTCAGGGCCAAAGGCATTAGAGAGGGGAGTGGTAACAATCAAGAAGAAATTAAACAAACAGAGTACAGCAAAAATGGTAATACAAATAAACAAAAAATGGCATATAATCACACAATGTTAGCTAAGGCGCTCTTGAAGTGATGGGAGTCTTCGATAGTGGCTATTGAAGCAGGAAGGCGATTCCACTCGTCAGATGTGCGTGGCAGAAATGACTGAAAGAAAGCGTTAGTTCTGGCTGATGGAATTCCAACCTTATTAGCATGATCAAACGAGGTGAGATGTACTGAGGAGGTAAAATAAGTTCGTCGTGCGCTCGTGCACTTGCTGCGTGCACGAGCGCTCGTGCAGCCGCCGCGGCTTCATTCAAAGCGACTAGCTCGCGCTTTTAGCACGCGCGGCTAACAATAGTCCATACTAAGGTGAGACGAAGTATAGTGTATCCACACGACGGACCGGGCTGCGGACCGATTGATCACGTGATGCGCGGCCCGCGGGCCGCCCGGCTGCAATGAGCATCCGCACGGCGGACCAAAAGAGCAGACGACAGAGCGAACGGGCCGGTCTAACCCTCGACCTCACAGCTCCGCCAAACGCATGCAGCGAGCTGCTTTGAGGCTATCTGTAAGGAGCCAAGATGGAGGTTGAACGTGAGACGTTAGGCCGCGGTGGTCCTGGCGTTGACTATTGAGGACGACGAGGACTTAAGTGAACCGAAAAGGGCAATCCCACAGAGCGGGGAATTGCTCCACGAGCGCGATGAAGTAAAACGTTGCATCGTCGCACCATGCTGCCATCGTCGCACAACAAAAGGTTCGTCTTCTTCGTCTTCAACAGTTGGTGCCAAAAGAAAACGACTTTGGATTAGGATTCCAATCCAAACAACAAAAGTCAGCTTGTTGCCAGACTTAGCGCTTCAATTATACTGAAAACGCCGCGGTCCGCCGCCAAGGTCCGGGCGAGAAAAGTCGCTTGGCATTTCTCAGAAGCGCGGGCCGCGGACCGCCGGCGGACCTCAAATACCAGTGACGTAAGATCACGTGATGCACGGCCCGCGGACCAAAACAGCAATTTGGTCCGTCGTGTGGATACACCTTAAGCTTCGCCCCTAAAACCACGCGAGATAAAAGCGGTGGCAGTATATTTATATACTTGCGCCATGGGGGGATCGGAGATAGGAAAGCGTTCTTTCCTATCTCTGTCTCCTTCCTGTGTTGTCTTTGCGCTACATTGTAATTAATTAGCCATGGGGGGATCGGTGGTCGAGTGGGCTATTGGCGGCGAGATGTTTTGGTGGCGCCCTCCTATGGTTACCTTTCGTGACGTCATTACCTCGTGAACAACAAGTTTGAAGGTGTTTGTAAAGAGCATGGTGGAAGCTTGAAATCATATCGCTCTCAAACTAACACTGCCAACACCGTCAAAATTGAAGTTCTTCCATTCCTCTTTTTTCCGTCGATGGGAAATCCTTTGCTGACGTCATAGTCAGTTTTCGGCCTATCGTGGAGGACCGATCACAGCGACGCTTTCCATCGCTCACTTCGCCAATACTCGGCGACAACTTTTCTTGGCAATGCTGCCAAAGCTACAGAGCCGAAGCACGCTGTCTTCTTACGCAGCTAAACACAGTCCCCGGGTCTAAATTGTGTTTTGGTTGTAACGTAAATGATAATCTTAATATTCGTCATTTGAATAATAACTGTCACATCACTATGAATCTTGAATAATAAAAATATAAAAATGAAATTAGTTTTTCAGTTACTACAGATCTGGTAGTAGGTAACAAGAGGAAAAGGAGGTAGAGGAGCACAGAACCACGAGATCGTGAACGGCACGAGAGGGAACGATAAACCGACACCATCGAAACGGACGTGCCCGGGATCTCTTCCTTAACAGGTGGCATCTGCTCTGAGCCCCACTGAGCCCGAGTATGTCCACTGGAAACGGTTTCATAGACACTAACGAGCTGTATACACCTTTTCTACGTGGGCGCCGCCATCTTCAATTCTGGAACTTCCGGTATGCGTGAAAACATCGCTTTCCTCTCGCCTCGCCAGTAGAACATGTTAACATTTTAATTGCAACCGTCATTCCTTCTTGTTATGTCCTTTCTATATTTTTTTTTCTTTGTCCGGGTTGAAATTTTTTGCTTTTTTTTCGGAACGCATACCGGATATGGGGACAACGTGGCTGGGTACGAGGCTAAACGAAAAAGGTGTATAGACCTTTTCTTTAACGGCGCCGCCATCTTGAGAATTGCGGCGCCGACGACGCCGTCTAGCGGTTTAGAAAAACAAATACCGGCTAGTTCTGGCAGCACAGCTATCTGGGTAGGCAACGGTGTGGGCATGGGGGGAACTTGGCTAGACTTGGCTATGGTGGGCTGCAATAACTTGGTTGGAGCTTGTCCGGTTGAAACGTAGCTTCCATAGCACTGTCAGCTTCGGGGTGAACGGGGTGGGGAAAGCAACTGTCTGAATTTTGAGTGACGGGCTAATCTTCTAGGGGGAGAATGGATGTGTCCGGATTAGACAAACGAGAGTCCGAGCAAGAGGTGACTCCCCCTTTCCGTCTTCTGGAACTGTTCGGTAGAATGCCCGATTTACGAGTTGAGGAGGACAGCTAAACAGTAAAAAGTTGGAAAAGCGTTTCATGACTCTTCTAAGCCTTTTCGCCCATACCCTTGGCGGTTGCATACCCTGTGTCAGCGGGCAATCCAAAAATGCACCAGGTCGAGGGTACGTCAGTTACTGGCTGGTTTGAGGTTATGCGAAAAAGGTCTATAGAGTGCTTGCCTTCACTCTTAAAAAAAAGGGTACTGTAGTACCCTCCTTAAGGGGGTAACCGACTTGCACACAGGGCAATCCCTTTTGGAGGTATCGTTACCCCCTGCAACGAGGGTGCAAACTTACCCCCTAGGTTAGGGTGCAACATTGCCTCCTTTTGGAGGTAACCTTAGTTCCTTTTGGTGTTAAAAGTGCATCCTTTCAGGGTCAGCCTTTACCTCCTTTAGGAGGGAATTTCAATCCTTTTGAGAGGTAATACGACGTAATTGAGGGCGCTGCTTTTACCTCCTTTTGGAGGGAACTATGATCCACTTTGGGGTTAAATACACACGATGAGGAAAACAGCTCAGAAATCGCGGACTACGAAGAACAAACACGATAGAAAAGTGCTGTGCTGTCGTGTTTGTTCTTCGTAGTCCACGCTTTCCGAGCTGTTTTCCCCATCATGTATAACAGCAACCAACTGGCCCAGTTCACCACCTTATTACAGGTTAAATGCACACTTGATGGAATCACTTTTACCCCCTAAAGAAAGGTGCTATGGCCCTTTGTGGGTGTGATAGTACGTGCTTCAAAGGTGGGCCTTATTATAGATGAAGACGGCCTAGTTCTGAAAGTACATGACAATGTTTTATTGTGGCTGTCACAGACAAAATGGCATAAAAATCAATGGCATGACTGGACATCTTATAAAAGTTCTAAGATGAAACCACTAAGCTCAATAAAGGCATCTTGAAGAACACTTTCGGGGCTCTAGTCGTCGCTAAAGATGATCTAGAGGCAGAATGCAACCAGGACTGCCTCAGCAGGCGACGCGGCTTCGAGGTCTCCCTCCACTGCCACACAGCTGGGCGCCTCAGGATTAATTAGGCTTGAGCTGACAGCCACCGGGTAGATTGCACTGCCTGCCTGGAACCAAAAAAATTTGGAAATCATGTGATATGAAGTTGAAACATATCATCCCGAATTTGAAGAAACTGTCAAGAAATATTAGATTTTTCTAAGACGCATTTGGAGCATTTGATGGGCCTCTGATTCCAGCATTATAAAGCATCGACCATACTTACCAGACGTGACAAGTTTAACTGTTGACTAATTACCACTGACTAAAATTATCACATGGCGGGTGGTAATCGTAGATTAGTAAGCACTTCGTATTCACCGGTCATGTTTAAATTTGTCACCCCGATTTACTTAGGTGACTAACAGATCTTAATCAAAAGGGTACAACTAGTGTAGCAGGTTAGTATATACAAGTGCTGATTGTTGGGCGAGTTGGCATTGTACGTGAAAAAACATGATTGCGCTTTAAGACAAGGACAGAGGAAGAACATACACCACAGAGCGCTACACCACATTAGCTACTCAGCACCACAGCAGATCCCTATGACCGCCAACCCTAACTACCGAACTTAGGCAAATATGCAAATATTTTTGCCGAAGTGCTCTGCCAGATGAAAATTGAATTTATGTTTTATTTAGACATGAGAAGAACAGCACACAAGGACGAAAACACAGAAAAAGAACACACCGAAAAAGACACACTCAAGCGCCTTGTGTGTCTTACTCTAATTTATTTACTCGAAGTATACCCTCAACTTTCTCTGGAAAATGAACGAACACCACACACACAAAGAAAAGATAAAAATCAAGAACCTCATTTCAAGTGCCCAAATGCGAACAAGAACATCAAAATAATATATCTGACTACGCTTACCTGCAGTTGCGTCCAAGGTAGCAGGCATCCAGTACCCTCGACGAAATCACCCTACAACGTTGACGCAGTAGGAATGAAATATATTCAATCAACTTCAAATAATGCAAACTTAGCCATCTGACTCGCCTATTGCATGATCAGCTTATAAAAATGCCTGATGACTCGCAAAAAAAAAAATATGCAGACAATATACTTGCTAGTCTCTCTGCCGGCAATAAATTTACGACCTTATTCAGTAATATATTACTATTAATGTTTGCGAAGCGCACGATTAATTTCTGACTGCCGAATGTTGAACTTCGGCAAATACTTAAAGTTTTTTGCCGAAGTAATTTGCCAGATTAAAATTTGAAAATTGAATTTATGTTTTATTTAGACATGAGAAGAACAGCACACAAGCACGAAAACACAAAAAATAACACCGAAAAAGACACACTCAATTGCCTTGTGTGTCTTACTCTAATTTATTTACTCGAAGTATACACTCAATTTTTTCTCGGAAATGAACAAACAGCACACACACAAAATAAACATAAAGATCAAGAGCCCCATTTCAAGTGCACAAATGGGAACAAGAAATTCAAAATAAAATATCGCACTACGCTTACCTGCAGTAAACAGTGTTAAGAACTGTCACGAGATGCGTCCAAGGTAGCAAGCATCCAGTACCCTCGACGAAATCACCCTGCAACGTTGCCGCAGGATGAAAGAAATATATTTAATCAACTTCAAATAATGCAAACTTGAGCCATATCTAACTCGCCTACTGAATTATTACTTTTAAAAAAACCTGATCACACGCAAAAAAAAAAGCCAAGACAACACTATAATTGCTAGTCTCTCTGCCGGCAACAACTTAATGAATTTATTCCGTAATATACTACTTTTAATGTTTGCGAAGCGCATGAATAATTTCTAACTGCCGAATGTCGAACTTCGGCAAATATAAAAATATTCTTGCCAAAGTAATTCGCCAGATTAAAATTGAATGTATGTCTTATTTAGACATGATAAGAACAGCACACAAGGACGAAAACACAAAAAAAGAACACCGAAAAAGACACAGTCAAGCGCCTTGTGTGTCTTGCTCTAATTCATTTACTCGAAGTATACCCTCAATTTTCTCTCGGAAATCTAATTCATTTACTCGAAGTATACCCTCAATTTTCTCTCGGAAATCTAATTCATTTACTCGAAGTATACCCTCAATTTTCTCTCGGAAATGAACGAACAGCACACACACAAAATCAACATAAAAATCAAGAGCCCCATTTCCATCGCAAAAAATGGGAACAAGAAAATCAAAATAAAATATCGGAATCCGCTTACCTGCAGTAAGCAGTGTTAAGAACTGTCACGAGATGAGTCCAAGGTAGCAGGCATCCAGTACCCTCGACGAAATCACCCTGCAACGTTGCCGCAGGACGAAAGAAATATATTCAATCAACTTCAAATAATGCAAACTTGAGTTGTATCTATAACTCGCCTACTGAATGATCAGAGTTTTAGAAATGCCTGATCACACGCAAAGAAAATGCCAAGACAATATAATTGCTAGCCTCGCTGCCTGTAACAACTTCATGACCTTATTCCGTAATATACTACTATTAATGTTGTGCGAAGCGCACGAATAATTAACTCAGACATTTATATTCGGTATTTCAAGGTAACGTGACATTTGACCAAACTATTTATTAAACCTCGTTAAATTAAAAAAAAAACGTTGATATTAAAAATCAGCGTTTAACCCTGTCTTTTCGAAATATCAACGACGTTGAGAATAAATCGCGCCGGTTGGCCGGTGCCGCCAATGAATGCCAGCGGAAAAAAAAAACACCTTATGAAAATTTTAAATATTTGATCAGATCCTCAATTTAACGTCCGACGCGACACGCCAACGGCCCCAAAACAGAAAACCTCATACCCCCTCACGCCTTAAACGTAGGCGACCCTCCATTCAAAAGGCGCCTTCGCCCGGCCGCCCCGCTCGCCGAACCGCCGCTTTCCCACTTCCTCCACCCGCACACACATACACCGGGAAAAGCTGCTGGCTACGCCACTGGTTAGCGTATGTCAACCTTCTAAATATGCGCTAGTGCAAGCGACAGTCATTCCTATTCTTGCTCTTTATGAACTTCGATGGTCTAAACCGTGTCTGCGTTCGCGCCACATACTAATTTTATCGAACGCTCGACGCCTTCAAACGTGCCAACATGTCCGCCAACCCTTTGTCTAAGGAAGACGGGGGTCGCCTTCCCGGGCGGTCATAACCGACGTCAACTGCCGACCGCACAGAACATTTCCTTACCTGCATACGGTGCACACAACTTGGATCTTCGACTGAAGTCAATGCAGCTCTCTCGGTGACCTCGTAAGAAGAGACTGAGCCGAACAGAACAATAAAGAACGTTCCTGCGCTGGGACGCCTCCGTCGAACATTCGAGAAGGAAGACCGTTATGCCGACACGACCAGCCGCGTCGGCGGGGAAAGCTTCGACGCTCCCGGGCGGCCGAGCAGGCGCTCGGCCGCCCGGGAGCGCGAAGAATCACGTGCCATACGAGGAGACCAATTAGCGAACTCGTTTGCGCCTTTCCACAGCCAATCGCAGCGCCTAGGCTTTGGCCGTGCAAAACAGGTGCACCCTCTGGGAGGTAATATGTGCCTCCTCGGTGCCCCTTCGCGGCGAACTTCACCTGGTAGCACCGCATTCTTAGTGTCTGCTGCGTCTGAGGAGGTAATCAAGCGGGGCGCTTTACCCCTGGCCGGGAGGAGGGAGGTAAAGGCGGTCTGTTTCCTCCTTTTGGTCCCCTTTTTTCTAAGAGTGTTGAATGCCGACAACAAAACCAAAACTGAAAACGAAACCAAAACTGACGTAATAAAAGCCCGGATGCTTGGCGGAGTGATACATGTGCAGGAGCTCCGCCCCCCCCCCCCCCCCCCTAGCATTCCCTTCATTGCCAAGAAAAGTTGTCGCCGAGTATAGACGCTTTACAGCAGCTGTGCATGGGCGCCGCCATAACTGACCTTCAGTTTTTGTTCCCTCTTATTCCGTTCGCTTGACTTCATCGTTTCCACAGCAGGACAGGTTATTGCCATTTTAAGTGT
>JABSTQ010003432.1:0-24206 GCA_013358835.2 Ixodes persulcatus
AGATTGCTGGTGTGTAAAAAAATTAAAAATATAGAACACACAATTTTTATGCCGTTTACTTGGGCGTTCTCCAGCGCACACTAAAAAAAACGTTATTAGGGAGTTTTAGCGAGTCGTTTTCGGAGCACACAATTAAGAAATCATGAACGGCGCAGCTGGTTCGTTCTGGGAAACCGTACGTAAAATTTAGCAAATTTAAGAGAATCGTAAAACAGGCCCGACCGTGTAGACAACGATCATGATTTCGTTTGACCGGCAGTGCCATCTACTAGTAAACATGTGAAACATTCCACAGCGTGCAAATCCGTGGCGGGTCGTGTTTCCGGCTTTTGACCAATGTAAACATTACGGCCGACGTAATATTTATTGGTAGGATTTTCAAGACCTGAGAAACTAGATAGAGTAAAAAGTGAATGACCGCAAAGTTAGGTGGTGTGTCTCCGTCATCTTGAACTTTAACGGTCGCTCACGTTGAGTGTTGTCGAACCAAATCATTTCGTCTGCTCGTTGTCACCACGGCAGCTACTCAGCTTGCGCAAAAGTTAGGATGCGTAGTTTCCGACATTCACGATCGCTTACCTTTGGGAAAAGTCCAAGAAATGCTTTGGTTGAACCACTCAAATGAAGCAGAGTAACAGGATGGCAAACACCTCAGGCTGTCCTAAGCTTAACGCTCGGCTGGGTCAGTCGCCAAACCGACCGCCATCATTTTTTACCAAAGTCTTGAACGGTACTGGCTTCTTTTCGGTGAGAACTCTAACGGGCGCAGTGGAAAAAACGAACCAGAAGAGCCTCCCAAAACCCTCAACGACTCGCGCGCGCATGCGCAGGGATGTCGGCGATGCGTTCGAAGACGAACCGTTTGTGTGGAAACTACTTGCTAAAACTCCCTATTAGTGCACGTGCGATCGAATCCTTTACCGTAGATTCAAATGGTGGTGTTCCCTATGACGTGGTAATAGTGCTACTAGTGTTTAGCACAAGGGAAAATCGAATGTCTGTCCGCCATGTTCATACCAATGTGAAGGAGGTGCATGTGAATTTTTGTAGAATTCTACCTGAAGAGCTAAGTGTGTACATATCCGCTCAGCGTGAGTTCGAATGCATAATTATTTTTCAAACCCTCCTCCAGCCGCGAAGTTTTTCTTCTTTTTACCATAAGACACTGTGGTTCATTTCATCGTACGTCTCGAGGCACTGAAATGTGACTAACATGTTCTACTACTCACGCATTAAAAGAATGGTTATTCCGGCAAACAAAGGCGTTGGCCTGCAGTTCGCATGATCAAGAGTTTTATTCCAACTGAGCAGCTTAGTAGATCTCGTTTGTTACAATTATATTTGACTAATCTTGAAATTGTGTGATTTATCACGAATAAGACTGCCTTCTTTTTCAATTTTTACGCGTTCTGTGTCATGGGCTGTGTGTGCTTTATGTCGCCTCGACCTGAGTGTAACGATTTTTCTTAATCACACGGTATTGACACTGCTCGCATAAAATCGCGCCCATTAACACTTTTTGTGTTAACCCTCGCGGCGCTAAGGCTGCGGTGAATGGACTTTGTTCTAGTAAGCTTCCTCGCATGCGCACGCCCCTGGCCTTGCTTCCTACTGTCGCTATTTTCGCAGGTAAAAGTTCCGGTCGACCAAAATATTCGGCATACATCGTTGCGCACATTTCTTTTTTGGCCATTCTTCTTTGAGTATACGCTAGAATGGAGCATAAGAGACTGCAATGATCAATACAACGTAACGGTGCAAATATATTTTGATGGGCGGAGTCAAGTTGGGCTTCCCTTCATTTGCAATAAAACTTTGGTTGAAGCCAGTTGGTACACATAAATTAAAAGGTTAAAAGGCTCGAACATAACAAGACGAAACACTTACACGCGTACGACACGGTCAGGCGGACAGAATATGTGCAGTTCGAAAAGACACATGTACGACACGTACGAAAAAAAAAGACAAGTACGACACGTAAGACATGGAGAGGAAATTGCAGTTCAAAGAAAGCGCCGCAGACGGCGCTCGTTAGTCGAAAAATGCCCATTAGGGGCACCGTACGACGCAAGAAGAGTTTCTCTTCAAAGTGAACCCACGAACGTCGTACATGTTTATATATGAAAATTTATGTCCGGGGATTCGACCTGCTAAAAAAACTATGTGGATCACACCTCGTTACGAAATGCTTGCATGCATGGTATTCGCTTACCTCTTTGGCATCAGGATAATCACCTTTGCTATTTTGAGGTAAACTAGCACGGCTGTGACATGAGAACAGTATGCCAAGACGAAGAGGGCAATCATTGTCACTCGAAGTTTACACATGCATATACACGCAGACTCGGTAAATAACTTGGGATAGCATTACGTTTTTATAGCTATAGGCTGATGCAAGTTCCTAATGCAAGAACGCCTTTTCTTCTTTTTCTTTGTGGAAAACAACCTGTCACCCAGCTGCTAGGGGACAATAGTCATTGTTCAAGCATGAAAACCTATTATTCTCACACACGTTTCATTGAGCGCACCGACCTTTTTTTTGCAAAGTTGGCATGAAAGGCCCTGGCTTTGCCTACTCCGTGAAAATTAAGTTACAAATTGAGCCTGCGTAACAGTAAGGTCAAGAAACCTTCAAGAATGGGAAACGTGCTTGAACCTACGTATTGTTTTTTCAGTATACACCGGCGAAGTTGACGATAGCAAAGCGAAGGTTATTGTCGTTCAAATAATGCTCTGTTCGAACGCCGACCGCCGACCGGGAGGAAAAACGTTAGTTTCAAAATCTTCTGCTACAGTGGGCTGTAGACTACTACTGATTAGTAGTATTTAAGCATATCACGGAGACATCTTCAGTGTTCGGTGATCGCAAGCGATATGTGAACACGGGGCCTGGACCACATTTACGATTTGTACAAACGCAGATTCGAAGTATTTGCGCTCCCTTCATTTCCAATTATTCACATCCTACCGCACATGGCTAAGGTCATCATGGAAATATCTAGAGCGCGCCAGGCACTATCGTGTGAGTAGGAACGGAGCATGCTTTATTTGGTTCGTTTCCTGCACGACTAAATGCCTGATTAACATTGTGCGATTTTTTGCAGTTTCGGAGTTCGACGTCGCTCTAGTAGCAAAAAACGAGCACTGGAAGACATTGCTCAACGTTAACACTGCAAAAACAGAAGCAAATATGCTGCGAATAATGTAAAACTTTCGCCTAGAGGCATCTTAGCCTTGTGCGCAGCGCAACAGCAGCGTTTTTCGTGCCAAGCCGAGACCGAATGCCACCGGATATTTGTTTTGCTTTTTTCGCTGTTCATAAGAACTACAAACGAAAAAAAAAAATGTATACATATATACAAAAAAACTTCTTGCCGTCATTTGGATTCGAACCACCATTTTTAAGCCCAGCACGAACTTCTGAGTCTGGCACGCTAACCACTGCGCCTTTTTTTTTTCGCTAACCACAAGACCACCGCACGAGACGTAGTTTCGATTTAAAAGAAATTAGCGTTCGCACCTATAGTTTCAAAGTCCTTTAAATATTTCCGAAGCTTGTAATATTCAGTTTCAATTTTCGGCATTACATTTTCACATTTTCTTTTATATATAGGCTTTCCCGAATGATGTAGAGGACCTTAGAGCGATAAACTGGTATCTCGTTCACCAGGCAAAAGTGAACCTCGCTTGGCTGCCGTCATGTTTTACATGGTTGACCGCTAGACACGTGACCGTACCAAATGCTGAGGCTTTTACCCTAAACTGAGCCCAGGTTTGTATTGCGACCTCTGTAAAAAACACAATAAACTAATTTTTTAATACTGTTAGCCCCAGCGATGAGTCACTACCTCCGATAAAAACGCAAAGTACAGCACCGCGGCCGATGGCATTTAGTGGAGGCACTGCTGAGCTACCCGAGTGTTTGTCGTAAAAGCACATTTTAGACTTAAACGAAACATAACTTATCTCGCGGGTTCTCTTATTAAAGATCAATAGGCAATAATGTGTGTGCGGTTCTTAGCTAAGATCGAGACGTAAAACTATAAGGTCACGTGTCTAGTGGTAAAAAGTGTGCAACATTGCGGCGGCCAATTGGGGGGGGGGGGGGGGGGGGGAGGGCTCTTTCATCTGCCAGTTTATCGCTCTAAACCCCGCTACCTCGTTGGCTTTACCGCACATTCGTTGCATAACGCAGTTTTACACTTTAATTGATCGCGACGCTTTGGATAATAAAATAATTCATATTTTATTCAAAATCGGAGAAGAAGACATTGGCCAATCCAATCTAAGCATCGTTCATTATTAATTCATGCCTTTGTTTCCAAATTATTTCTTGTGCGCCATTTTCTCCTGACAAATCGACAACGGTCTTTGGCTATCACTGTAGCCATAATACTTTTTAATGAAACATGGAGGGCTCGAGGGCATGATATCGTCAGCCCTCTTCATTTCTTTATGAATGAAAAATCAGAACAAATAAATAACACATCGTATTTTTATAGCCGCTAGCTATCAAATCAGTTCTGCAGTCCAAGGGCAGCATGCCGAGCCACGGTGAACAGCCTCTACTACGCAATTTGTTTTTAAGTTTTTTACTTCATGTGTTTCTTGGCACGCATGGGAGACAAATGCAAAAGTACACAGGCAAATCAAACAGAGTGATAGCATGTCTACAAACAATCCGTCAAAGCAAGATAAAAAGGAATCAGTTCTGGGGAAGGTGCTGATGGCGGTGGACATGAAATAGTGCTACAGTTTTGAGATATGAGCGCAGAATGTTTATAAAGGAATCAAGCACTTTCTTTTCATGGCATCGATGTTTTACTCATCAAGAAGCAACACAGCGGCAGTATAAAATGACGAAGGTGTTGGAATCGATGTGCGCAATTGATAAATCGATTTATTTTTCAAAACAGACACATTTAAATTATGAGCTTGTACTTTGAACTTGTCACAAAGGAGAAATAAGGAAGATACTTAAAGAAAAGTATTCACTTACGAAGTGTATTCGAACTCACAACACCCCATGGCTAAAGAAAAATAAGATGATACGTTAGACAGCTTGACTATTATAATGCGATCATAAAACAATCAAAAAGGCCTTCAGACACAAGCTTCGGGTTGTCATTTATTTATTTTTGTTTTCATTTGTTACCGATCTTTCCCTGCACTAGCACTGCACGCCACTTACGCTAGTGTCATTGTTTCACCCATATTTCTTGACTTTTCAAGTTTCACTGTAAGCAGAATGACAAGTTTGTGATTGAAGCAGGAACTGAGAGTTAAAGAGGGGCAGGAGAGGTAACACAACTCTTGCACTGCTTGTTATACCTAGGTTTCGCTACTACGTGAGGAGAGCCTGCACATACGCCGTACGCTTCTGGAAAAAGGCTCATTCAGAGGACTTCATAAAAGGCATAAATTAGAAAAAGGTTGCTTTTACCTGTGCTCCTGATTTTGATGGAAAACAATAAATAAAGGAACTCGGAATTTCAGAGGGGTGAACATAAGAAGGAATATATTATTTACAGTCGTAAGGAAAACAAGACTGAAATAACTCTGTGTAGATGTGTATAGAAAGTTCAGTTCGGCAAATCCGCTTTCGGCACGGTGTTGCACGTCGTCGTTGGCATGAAGTTAGTCCTGTCCCGGAAGAGCTTTCAGGCTCGCTTGGCACAGGCGAATGGTTCCCAGCAAGCATGGTTGGCAGCCCCAGGTGGCTGGACTCGTCTGTCCGGGCTCTTCCTTGGCTGAAGGGACCACCGCTGTCGAGCCGGGTTCATTGTCGTGGCCGTCCTTTTTCCACACCGCACAAGCTTGTGTCATCGTCCTCTCATCTCATCGCCGTCTTTATTTTTTGTTATATGCAAATCTTGCTCTTGCCTTGCAGTCTTCGTATTCCAGTTATTCACTAATTCGCCACGCTCACTGCGTCTTCTTCTTGTCCTCTACTCAATCCAAATCACAGTTTTTACGAGCGTCGTTTTTATCATCCTTGGTTACCCCCATCACCACACTGAGATGTCTCAGGTCTACCAGTATTTGGGCTTTTAGTTTTTTCACATGACAAACCCACGTGCTTCCATACATTTTGTGCTTAAACATTGGAGCCAAACCAAGAATCTCCACCTGCATCGTCTGCTCGCGGTCACCACGGCAGCTAGTCAACTTGCGAAGAAATTAGCGTGCCTAGTTTCCGACATTCACGGTCGCTTACCATTCGGAAAAGTCCAAGAAATTATTTGGTTCAACCTCTCAAATGAAGCAGAGTAACAGGATGACAAATCGCCTCTGGCTGTCCTAAGCCTAATGCTCGGCTGGGTCAGTCGCCAAACCGACCGCCATCTTTTCTTTCCAAAGTCGTGAACGGTACTGGCTTCTTTTCGGTGACAACTCTAGCGGCCGTAGTGAAAAAAACGAACCAGAAGAGCCTCCCGAAACACCCAACGACTAGCGCGCATGCGCATGGACGTCGGCGACGCATTTGAAGACGAACGGTTTGTGTGGAACCGACTCGTTGAAACTTCCTATTAGTGCACGTACGATCGATTCCTTTACAGTAGATTCAAATGGTTTTCCCTATGACATATGTTAATACTGCTAGTAGCGTTTAGCATATGGGAAAAACGAATGTCTGTCCGCCATGTTGATACTGATGTGAAGGAGGTGCATGAGAATTTTCGTAGAATTGTACTTGAAGTGCAAAGTGTGTACCAAGCCGCTCAGCATGCGCCCGAATGGATAATTATTTTTAAAGCCCTCCTCCAGCTGCAAAGTTTTTTTTGTTTCGTTCTACCAACAGACATTGCGGTTCATGTCATCGTGCGTCTGGAGGCACTGAAATGTGACTAACATGTTCCACTCCTCGTGCATTAAACAAAATGGTTATGTCGCCGAACAAATGCGTTGGGCTGCGGTTCGCATGATCAAGAGTTTGATTCTCACTGAACAGCTTAGTAGATGTCGTTTGTTACGATTATATTCGCCTAATTGTTAGTTTGTGTGATTTATTGCGACAAAGACCGCCTTCTTTTTAGATTTTTTACGCATTCTGCGCCATAGGCTGTGTGTGCTTTATGTCGCCTAAACGTGGGTGTAACCATTTTTCTTCACACACGGTATTGACACTGTTCGCATAAAATCGCGCCCATTAACACTTTTTGTGTTAAACCTTATCGTTGCGGTGCTAAGGCCTCGATGTATTAACCTTGCTACAATAAGCTTCCTCGCATGCGCATGCCACCTCCCCAGGCCTTGCTTCCCACTGTCGCTATTTTAGCAGGGCAAAGTTCCGGTCGACCAAAATATTCGGCATACATCGTTGCGCACATTCCTTTTTTGGTCATTCTACTTTGAGTATACGCTAGTATGGAGCATAAGAGGCAAAAAAGATCAATACAACGTAACGATTCTAATATATTCTGATGGGCGGAGGCAAGTTGGACTCCCCTTCATTTGCAATAAAACTTTGGTTGAGGCCAGTTGGTACCTATCGATTAAGAAGTTAAAAGGCGCGAACATAACAGGACGAAAAAAAGACACACGTACGATACGGACAGGCGGACAGAATATTTGCAGTTCGAAAAGACACACGTACGACACGTAAGAAAAACAAAAAAAGACACGTACGACACGTACGACACATGGAGAGGACATTTGCAGTTCAAGGGGAACTCCGCAGACGGCGCTAGTTACTCGAAAAAGGTCCATTAGTGGAAGTGCACGACGCAAAAAGAGTTTCTCTTCGAGGTGAACCTACGAACGTCGCACATGCTTATATATTAAAATTTATGTCCGGGGATCCGAGCTACTAAAAAATTATGTTGATCACACCTCGTTACGAAATGGTTGCAGACATGGTATTTTCTTACCTCGTTGGCATCAGGATAATCACCTTTGCCATCTTGAGATAAACTAGCATGGCTGTGACATAAGACCAGTATGGCCAAGACGAAGAGGGCAATCATTGTCACTCGAGGTTTACACATGCATATGTACGCAGACACGGTAAATATCTTGGGATAGCATTACGTTTTTATAGCTACAGGCTGATGCAAGTTCCTAATGCAAGAATGCCTTTTGTTCTTTTTCTTTGGGAAAAACAACCTGTGACCCAGCTGCTAGGGGACAATAGTCCTTGTTCAAGCATCAAAAGATATTATTCTCACACACGTGTCATTGAGTGCACCGACCTTGTTTGTGCGTACTTCGCATGAAAGTCCCTGGATTTGCATACGCCAAGAAAATAAAGTTACAAATTGAGCCTGTGTAACAGTAAGGTCAAAAAACCTTCACGATTGGAAAACGTGCTTGAACCTAGGTATTTTGTTTTAAGTATACGGCGGCGAAGTTGACGATAGCAAAGCGAAGGTTTTGTAGTTAAAATATTCCTCTGTTCGACCGCCAACCGCAGACCGGCAGGGAAAACGTCAGTTCGTAAATCTTCTGCTACAGTGGGCTGTTGACTGAGAACAAAACGTATGTTTAAAATTGCCGTTTGCGCCTTGATTTTTGTTTCTTTCTTTCAGTACTGATTAGTAGTATTTAAGCATATCACGGAAACATATCCAATGGTCGGTGATCACAAGCGATATGTAGACTAGGGGTCTGGTCCACAATTTCAATTTGTACAAACGTAACTACGAAGTATTTGCGCTCATCTTCTTTTTAATGATCTACATCCTACCACATATGGCAAAAGAAATCATGAAAATATCCAGTGCACGCCAGGCGCTATCGTGTAAGTAGGAACAGGAACGTGCTTTATTTTGTTCGTTCCTGTAGGACTACATTTCTGAATGACGTTGCGCGATTTTTCTTAGAGTTTCAGAGTTCGACGTCGCTCTAGTGGCAAGAAAAGAGTACTTGAAGATATTGCTCAACGTTAAAGCTGCAATACCACAACCAAATATGCTGGGATCAATCGACGAATTTTGCCTGGAGGCATCTTAGCCCTGCGCGCGGCGCAACAGCCGCCGGCATCACGCCTCGCCCAGAGCGAATGCCCCAGGGTATTTTATTTTGCTTTTTTCGCTGTTCGCAACAACTACAAACGGCAAAAAAGTAAAAAAACAAAAAACCGTGACCCCATATGGATGCGAACCACAATTTCTCAACCCAGCACGAACTTACTGGGTCTGGCGCGCTAACCACTACGCCTTTTTCTTTTTCGCTAACGAATACACCACCGCACGAGATGTAGTTTCGATTTATCAAAAATAAGCTGTCGCATATCTAGCTTCGAATTCATTTAATTATTTTCAAAACTTCTAATATTTAGTTTCAATTTTCGGCATTTATGTTTTACGTTTATTTCTATATATGGACTTTCCCGAACGAGGTACAGGGGCTTAGAGCGATAAACTGGTATCTCCTTCACCAGGCAAGAGTGACCCCCGTTTGGCCGCCACCATGTTGTACAATGCTGACCACTAGACACGTGACCGTGCCAAATGCTGAGGCTTTTACGCAAAACTGAGACGAGGTTTGTATTGCTACCGCTGTAAAAACCAAACTATTTTTTTCAATACTGTTAGCCTCAGTGATCCGTCTCGGCCTCTAATAAAAATCCCAAATACAGCACCACCGCCGACGGCATCTATCGGAGGCATTGCGATGCTGCCCAAGTTTTTTTCGTAAAAGCGCATTTTGGACATAAACAAACGAAACATAACTTATCTTGTGGGTATTTTTATTAAAGACTAATAGGCAATTATTTGTGCATGGTTCTTCGATAAAATCTAGACGTAAAACTATAAGGTCACGTGTCTAGTGACCAAAAAAAAAAAAGTGCAACATGGCGGCGGCCAATGGGAGGGGGGGGGGGTCACTTTCAGCTGCAAGGTTATCGCTCTAAACAACTCCACCTCGTTGGCTGAACTACATATTAGTTTCATAACGCAGTTTTAGACTTTATTTATCTCGGCGCTTTGGATAAGAAAATCAATGTATTTTTTCGAAGCCCGAGACGAAAGCAACGGTCAATCCAATCTAAGCATCGTTCAATATTTCATTCCTTTGTTATGTCTCAACGTAGGTCCGTTTTCAATTATTTTTGACATATGGAGCTCGTCTTGATGCCACTTGTGCCGAAAAAGAGAATGATGTCGCCAAGTGGCCTGCTACTTCACGAGCAAGATTAAATATCCCTGACAAGCCCTATCCACTGCAATCAAAGCATACATTAAATGCCGCATTGAGCGAGCCGACGTCAACATCTTTGAAACCGCACCAGATGGCACCTTAAATCTTTTTTCCAAGTGAAGCCAGCTCCTATACTTCGTCTCACCCTACGATGGACTAACGTCAAAAGCTACGGACCGCCAGATCCAATCACGAGCCACTTAGAAATTGCGTATTGCGCTATGATGCACGTATCAGTGCCCGCGTCTCGGATCACTGAAGGGGATGGGCGGACGGTGGTTTGAATCGAAATAGCACTGAGTGACTCAAAAATTTTACATTGCAAAAAAGAGGCTTATTGCAGTGTCGAAGCTATAGAAATGATTTCATCGTTTTTTGGGTTCGGAGCATTATTCGTCCCCCCTAATCAATGCTAGGCATGTCATAGTGTAGCGTGGAACGTGATTGGACCTGGCGGCCCGCGGCTTTGGCCTTTAGTCCATCGTAGGGTGAGACGAACTATAGCAATGAAACCACGCGAAGAGCTAGCCAACGGCACCTAAATTTCCCAATTCCAAAGGAGCAAAGTAAAGCTGATGGATTTTGGTCTTTGATCTCATTGGCTGGCGCGCGTCGACGAGGCTCCCTATGGCCGCTGCGCGTCAGTTTCAACGACGGCCACCCCATAGCGCTGCGTGTCTGTCAGCGCGCCGCAAACAGGAAACGTTTAAGGTCAGAGCGGCGAGGAGAGGCGCCCTCTCCTCGCCGGAAGAGTGGCGCTCAGGCGAAATAAGGGAGCGGAAGAATGACCTACGTGCTTTCGCATTCAAAACTCATAAGAAGTGCTTAGGTGCACCTCGAGCTTTCTCTCTGCGTCTCATCTTCAGCTCAAAAAGATATCAATAGATGGTTTGTGAACACCGCTTTTACGAACTCCTGAACCGGTTACGTTCAGCCATGCTGTTGTTGAGCATTGCGTTGATGCGTTGAAACGGCATCTATGAGTTGAGAGCGCGCAACCAGAGCGCTCGTGACTTAGCGCGTTGTCCCGTAGCAACAACAACGTCGAAACTGATAGCACGGGAGTGCGAATATTTCTCGTGGTTCATTTGTACACGCTTTTGCACAAGTGCGAAGCTGGATGGAGTCAGACGTCCGCGGTGGCACTCAGTTGGTCGAACGACGTTTCAGCGAATTCCGACTTTTCATCGATAGACACTTAAGTGAATGGTCGTCAAGATGGGTGAACACATTTGTAGTGAGCCGGTCCCGGACTGTTCCCGCGCAGCGTCGTGAACGCAGGCTCGTGTGTGTGTGTGTGTGGGGGGGGGGGGGGGGGGGGGGTTGTTAACACGCTCCCCGGTTATTCGCTAAAAAGCCGATTCGCTCAGATGACCGCTGTTCGCTAAAACGTCATTCGCTCATGGGATATGGACGCTCATATTTTCAATTTGTGGGCTTACGTAGGTTATCATCTCCCGGAGTCTTTGTGGGCTTACGTAGGTTATCAATTCCCGGAGTCATAGTCCACTTCACACGGCTCTTAATAATATTATCACTTAGGCTACCTAATGTAGGGACGTATTTAGTATCTTGTTACTGATATTGATTAGAGGCTCGACAATAATAATATGAAGGTCAGGTAAAATTAAGAAGTCTATCTAAAATTAAAGAAGTAATATATCTTGCCGGCATTTTATAGAAGAGATTGCCCAAAGCACAGAAAAAATTTTCAATTTCACAGACACTCCTGGGCGCACACAAACATATATAAAAGAAGAGAGTGAGAGAAGAAGAATTGGGTTGTGTGTATGTTTATACAGCCTAGAACTTGGTCTGCCTCAACGGGCGACGAGTCTCCCAGCTGTAGATGAGAAATTTAGCCAGTGCAGTACAACCGCTAGCCTGGGGTCTTTAACGTGCATCACGCAGCAGTGATACACGACCGCACGCCGGTACGATGCTCATCCAGATCGAAACGGGCAGGGGTGGGGATTAAGCCCAGGATCCTGGGTTCTGCAGCGCGAGCTTTCGCTCCACGTGCTCCGAGCTGGTGCGCGCTAGACCACTCGGCCACCGATCCCCCCAGAGAAAGTAAACTAAGCACGGGTGTCTCTGCCTACCGCAAACCCGCGCCCCGAAAGGCGGTGGGGATTCGCCTTTCTCAGAAAATCTCGGGGGAAATTTGGCGCGGCCCCCACTAACGAGCGCCCCCGCAGTCGGCGCCTATGGGGCTCCAAGGTATTTTACATTAAACAGCTGATCCAACTTCCATTCATTTATTTTCTATATTTGTATTCACTCCTAACATGGCCATTCCTGCGCCCATGCACATCGCAAAGAGATCAGGGTCAGGTAATGAAATGGAGTAAGTTGATTGGCATTGCGAGCGCCTATCTCCCAACGCATTGTCACATTAGGGGTGGATGTAGTCTAGTGCATGTTCGAATTGTGCTTGGTACGATTGCTTTGCTTGTGTCCTCATGCTCATTAATATCATAATCTATTATGTGTTGCTCACATTTATATGTTTTTGCACAACCCTACTAATGCAGAAGCTGAAATTCACTAATTTGAGCTCCCTGAGAGGACACACTCTTAGAAAAAAGGGTCAGTATAGTCCTCCCTAAAGGGAGGAACGCTCTTGATACATATGTTCCTTCAGAAAGGGAGAAACGTTCGTCCCTAAAGCAGGTGGTAAAAGTTCCTCCGTCGCCTGCATCTCATTATGGCGGCCACGAATCGAGCAAATCGAGCTCAATAAGGCTTAACGAGAACACTACGTCTATTACGGGGCGAGAAGAGCAGCAAATAAAAACGTAACACGAGCTTTCCGCGAACTGTATTTATTTCCGAACCCGGCTTCCCCCTGCAGGTAAAGAAACTTACGTTCCGAAAGCATGCAGTCACTCAGTCTTCTCATCGTCAGCACTGCGATGTTAAACGGAGACAACCGGCACCCAGTTCGCGCACTTTACGTCTTACCTTTGCTATTCCTCGAGCCACAATTCCTTCGTCAATCGTTGCGTCAACCGCACATCACGGAGGAGTGATAAACCATTCGCCCGCGAAACTAAACGCCGCTCTTAAAAAAAGCAAATCCGAAGCAGCCTCTTGGCTCATTTCAGCACGATAATACGAAATTATGGCGTAGCCGCGTAGCTAAAAGGAGGTTAAATCACTTGCCACCAGATGGCAGGGTCAAGCAGAGTAATTGCTTGAAGAGATTGCAGAGTAAGCAGAGTAATTGCTTGAAGAAGTAATTGCCTTTGAAGAGAGACCAGAGGGTAACCGTAGAGGTCCAGCCAGGGAAGTGTATGGTGGATGCTATGACCGCAGCACGTGAGGGGGTGTGGGATAACCGGGAGGGAAGGAACCTAGTAATAGTTCACGCGGGGCTTAATGATGTGCTCCAGGGTAGGAGCCAGAACCTCGGAAAGCAGCTAAACGTGGGAATGCGTAAGCTGAGGGACGTGTCTGAGAATGTGCACGTGGTTGTGTGCACCATTCCAGAAGTTCGGGGGCAGTCCGGGGTAACGGAGAGGAGGGTTGTCGAAGCCAACGGAGTAATTAAGGGTATGAGTCGACAGCTTCGGTACGACGTAATGGAAGTAAACAGGGAAGTGTACGAGGCTGGCTCCCGCCCTTTTGCAGATGGCATTCACTACAGTGAGGCCACGGGTTACAGGGTGGGGGATAGGATGGGCCGCACGGTGACTGCTTTTTTGGGGGGACCAAGGGCCCTGGGGGTACTGAAGTAACTGAAAACCCAACAAAGTCAGGAGAGGCACCCAGGGTTAAAAAGAGGAGAAAACGTAAGAACAGGTATAAACAAACAACACAATCAGACATTGGATATATTAACATGCAGGGTGGTAGAAATAGGTTAAAATGGGAAGAGGTAGAGGAGCAACTAAGAAAGGAGGATTTAGTGGTGTATGGGTTTGTGGAAACACATCTCAGAGACATGGAGCAGCCACCTTGCAACCCTGACTATGTGTGGGAAGAATGCAACAGAACGGAGGGACTGAGGAAGGGAGGTGGAATTGGAGCATTTATTAAGAAGAACATGAACTTTCAGAGGCTCAGAAAGGAGTGCGCCGAACACTTGTGGCTGAAAGGAAAAGTCGCTGGGGAATCAACACTCCTTGGAGTTGTTTACTTATGGACAGGGAAAGGTGCTAAAGAGGAAAACAGAAAAATGATTGATTGCATATCAAGAGACATTAGTGAGCTAGGGGAAGGCTCTGAAATAATTATTATGGGAGACATGAATGCCCATATCGAGGGTCTGGATGGGTATACGGACTCAACTGGAAGCATATTATTAGAACTGGTGGAAAAGCATGACTTAGTTTTATGTAATACCAGTCAAAAGTGTGACGGGCACATAACATGGGAAACTGGCAATCTACATTCAACTATAGATTACGTACTTATGTCACACAAAATATATGGTAAGCTACAAGTAATGAAAATAGATGAAGAAGGTTCCAAAAGTCTTGGTAGTGATCATAAACGTATTAAGCTGAATTTTGCCAGAGAAGTAAATGCTGAAACTAGTCAACATAATTCAAAGCAGACTTTCTGCAGCGACAAAGAGTTGGAAATAGTTGCTGAAAGAATAGAGGAAGCAGTTTCAGGGCAACGGTATACAGATTGGACCTATGAGAGCCTAACTGGACTTTTTGTTCTGGAACTAGACAAAGTTCATAGTAAACGAAAGGGGAAGCGAAGACATAGACCAAAAGGCTGGTGGGACAAAGAAGTGAAGCAAGCGATACAAAAACGTCAGGAAGCCTCTAGAGAACACAGGCATTCCAAGCGTAGTGGGGAGTCGGAAACGGAAGTAAAAAGAAGATGGGACACTTTTATAACATTTCGCCGAGAGGCATCCAGTTTGATCAATGCGAAAATTCAGAGAAAGGGTGAAGAATGGATGAGTAATGTAAGCAAGAAAGATAGAAACGCAGCCAAGAGGTTTTGGGAGCACTTGAACTCACTCGGTGAAACGACGCAAGCTAGACAGAGGTTCATACTCTCGCATCAGGGAGATCAATTAGAGGGAGATGATGCGATACGATATATAGGAGCAGTGATGGAGGAGAAATTTCGGGAACGGGTACATGTGGAAGATAGGAGAACCGAAGGCAGTACCAGTCCAGCTTTTGACATCGCGGATTTTGGACAAAGAGAATGGGAAAAGGCGGAACGAAGAGTCGCTAGTGGCACGTCGACAGGCACAGATGGTATCCCAATCAAGCTGGTGAAGAATTTGGGTCCTAAATCTAAGGCAAAACTAAGGGAGGTAGTGAGCACTATGGTAACAAAAGGAAATATTCCAGATGAATGGAGGCTTAGTAGGATGAGTATGATATATAAGGGAAAGGGAGATAAGTCTGACATTAGGAATTATCGTCCCATAACCGTGACACCAGTTATTTACAGGTTGGTAATGCAGATTATAAAGAACAAACTGGAGGAATGGGTAGATTGCGAGGGCATACTGGGCGAGTTACAGAACGGGTTTCGGAAACAAAGAAGGTTGGAAGACAATATATTTTCTCTAACACAGTGTATACAAATTGCGCAAAAAGAAAACAGACAGCTCTGGCTGGCATTTCTGGATATCAAGGGTGCCTATGACAATGTGAACCAAAAAACTCTGTGGGACATAGTGGAGAGCTTAAACCTAGATGAAGGGCTAACAGCAATATTAAGGAACATTTACAAAGATAATAAGGTGATTATAACATGGGAAGGAAAGGCAACGGGGAAAATAGAGATAGGACGAGGCCTTAGGCAGGGGTGCCCGTTATCGCCTTTGCTGTTTATGTTGTATCTGAGAGGATTGGAGGATAGACTAGAGAAGAGTGGGCTTGGATTTGACCTTTCGTACAGTAAGCTAGGCCAAACAATTCAGCAATCTTTACCGGGACTGATATATGCGGATGATATCGTACTAATGGCTAACAACAGGATAGATTTGCAGGAATTAATGAGCATCTGTGGTAGGGAAGGAGAGGAATTAGGTTAAGAATTCAGTAGTGAAAAATCAGCAGTCATGATTTTTAACAATGATGATGTTGAGAGACTGAAGATACAGAATATCACAGTTGAGAGAGCTACTAAATACAAGTATCTAGGAGTATGGATATGTGGTGGTGCAGAATATCTCAGTGAGCATGAAAAGTATATAATAGGTAAGGGCAACAGAAATGCGGCTGTAATGAAAAATAGAGCACTTTGGAATTACAACAAGTATGAGGTGGTAAGAGAGATTTGGAAAGGGGTCATGGTGCCTGGCTTGACTTTTGGAAACGCAGTGCTATGCATGAAATCCGAAGTGCATGCAAGACTAGAAATAAAACAGCGTGGAGTAGGTAGGCTGGCTTTGGGGGCACATTGCAAAACACCGAACCAGGGAGTACAAGGAGACATGGGATGGGCGTCGTTTGAGGGCAGGGAAGCTGTGAGCAAGATAGAATTTGAGGATCGCTTGAGGCAAATGGGTGGGGAGCAATGGGCACGAAAGGTTTTCAGCTATTTATACATGAGGAGTATAGACACAAAATGGAGACAGCGCACTAGGAAATTAAGAGGAAAGTTTTTAGTCTATAGTGGGGTTACGGAAGAGCAGGTCTCAGTTAAGAAGAAAGTTAAAGCCACAGAAAGAGATCGGTGGCTAGAGGGAATGCAGACAAAGAAGGCTCTGGAAGGCTATAGATTAAACAAAACAGTTATTGCCAAAGAAAGCATTTATGACAATTCTAGGGGAAGCTCATTGGTGTTTGAGGCAAGGACAGGTGTTTTGCGAACCAGAACATACAGAGCGAAGTACCAGGAAATGGACACAGTGTGCGCTGTTTGTGGAGAGGAGGACGAGACGGCTGAGCACTTGATACTCTGCTGTAAAGGGCTTCACCCTATGCATACCGAAGAAAACATAGATTTAATAAGGTCATTGGGTTTTAGAGACAGCGAAGGAAAAGTGGATTTCAAGACAGTAGAGATTACCAAGCAAAGATTAAGTGAATGGTGGCAGAAAGCGAGAGAAAACTAGGCATTTTCTTATTAACTGATGGCAAGGGGGATTTATAGCCTCACTTTCTTTTCAGTACAGAGTGAATATAGTTTTCACATTTAAATATTCTAAGCTTAAAGGGTAAGACAAAATGGCTAGGTGGCGTAAGCTACCGCCCGATCCAAAGGGCTCAGCCGTATTCATCCATCCATCCATCCATTGCAAGTAGCTAGGCTAGGGGGCGCTAGGTACCGCCCAGAGCCTTTTATACTGGGAGAGTTCGGCGGGTGGGAGTGGCTTACGGCCCGCTAGGTCTAGCGGACTCAGCGGGCGCCGCTTCCGCCATGATGTGCCTCCCGGCGAGAGGGTCCCCATTGACATGCGATGTATACGCGTGTAGACTTTGCCGTTCGTGCTTTTGTTGGCGTAAGGAGAAAGACTAAAAACAAGCATTTTGTGACGTTAATCATACGTTAATTATAACTTACCTCGCACAATCGAGCACTCGAAGTCGGCTTCCAGTCAGCCCTTTTTGGTTTGGTCTCCCAGATCTTGTGCCTTGCGCGGTTTTCTTTTCCGGGAACCGGTACATCCTGAACCCCTTTTTCGCGTTGTTCGAGCACCCAACGGCACTGCAGCCCCCCATTTCGTTTTCTTCTAACGTCTGGCAGAGCGCAGAACGATCATTTTCATCGTCGTCTCTCGCTCCACGCTAGACGGCAAGGCACATCATGGCGGACAACGAAACTCGGAGTGCGATGCGCACAGTTGCCAGACTGTTTGATCAGTGCTGCCAGACTGGCGGCTGGATCAAAGAACCGCCGAACTCTCCCAGTATAAAAGGCTCTGGTACCGCCCAATTCATGTTCCACAAAAAAATTTTTAATCTCTTACGCCACCATAGCGCTTCGCGATCTTTCGGAGCCCCTATTATTCACACAAGTAGACATTATGCATGCACAAGCATCAGCGGAACATACAAAGAGCGCATACACATGCATCGCACACACAAACTTCAATACAACAGTACACTAACCCGATCACTACTCCCGAGCTCGGCGTTTCCGTCTTTTATACTGGTCGTTTTGAACGTACGGAATTTTTCGGTGACTCCCTAAGCAATAAAAAATATTCCCAGCATGTTGATTTTTTTCCAGCAATGTCATACATCTGAGAGTATTTTAATGGCTCAGGGGATGAATCTCTTATTAAAAAGAAACCGCTCGATCATGCCGTAATTATTTGAAAGCCAATAAATCGAGCCGCTCCAATGCGGTTCCAAGCCATGGGTTTGTTTCCACGCACGGCACTTCCTAGCCAGTATTTCTATTGTAGTGTTTGTTTTTCTATTTGTGCTGTTCGCGCACGGCTGCAATTGCCGTCTTGAATTAATCTGTGTAGAGCGGATATTCACTCAGCTGGAAGTGATGCTTCACGGGCAGAGAGATCGCTTTTCGATCAACTTGAATGCAGTCAAAGCCGCGACTTGCGGCAGGTGTTAAGTGTACGGAGCTACCCCGTGGCGAGCTCGAAAACGACTAGCGCTCATCCCAGCGCGCCACTTGGAGGGCAGTTTCTCCAGGAACCGTAGTATATTTAAACAGCAAAATAAAGGATAGCTTTTTTTTTCTCGATTTTACCTTTTTTTATGCTAAAATTTCAATGTAAATATACGTACTTTCCGTCATTATTTCGTACTGTTCAGTCTTTTCCCCAGAGCGCAATCGCTCTCGGGGACCGACAGTCACATTGGCCACTGTATGATAGGAGCTTACCGTTCAGACCAGCGTTCCAACATGATTATCCGCACGTCGATCGACTGCACCTAATTTCTCAAGTGGTCTTAAACTCTTTAATGTAAAGCGGAATGTCAACCTGCGACACCCCGCCCCCTCTAATCACGGCCCTACCAGCGGCATCAATGCCCGACGGTTTACGTCATCTCATCTTGTTGTTACACCAATGATACGCGAACACACGGTCACATCGGCGATAATTCCAGTCTTCTGTTCACTACGCAAAACACTGCCATAACGATGTTGCTGCTATGTTGCTGACACGCACAAAAACAGAACCATGTTGAACGCCGGTTGGCACTCGGCACGGGAAAACAGAACCGAACTCAGCACGGAAGGCACCCAGGCAGCCGGCAGGAAAACCTGCCTGCCTTGGACACAGTTCCTGCGATTTCCATAACGTCGAAAACGTCGATACAGTTCCGCATGGTTCCGCTGCTGGAGTTCCGCGTAGGTCCCGCAATCCGCGCAATCCAGAGACGGCCATCTTACCCAGTGTACGTAGCGCTGCTGGCACTGCTCCGGAACTTCGCTGTTTCTAGCGGCTTCGTTTGTTCGTTTGAAAACATTAGTGGTAAAAACGTCAATGCAACCGAAATGTTCTGCACGTTTGGACTAGAAGATGGAATTACAGGCGGCCTTCGCTGCCGCTGAAGCTCAATCAACTCAACAACATTTATTTAACAACGTGCGCGACGTGCTCGAAAAACGAAACCGAAAGAAGATGAGTGTGGAGGGCGAAAGCTCTCTCCCGTCTGCCTGGAGAAGGAGGAAAACGTCTCGTTCCTTCCTTCTTCTTGTGTCCACTTGGGGGCGCGTCAGTAGGTATGATTTCTATTCAAACCGCCCGCTTCAAAGGGAACAGCCACAAAATCATCATCATCATCATCATCATCGGAAGACGCGCCGGTGCTACCTTTTTCCTCCATTTTTTCTTAATGTGCAGGGTCAGGGCCCGGCAGTCGAGCGGCCGAGGCAGCCGAGTTACGATATGTGGCCGAAGAGGCCGAGGCCCGAAGCCTGCCGCTATCGCAGCTGATCACAGCCGCCCAGTGTACGTAGCAGTGTCGGCATCGTTTCGAAGCTTAGCGGTTTATGACGGATGTGTTTAAACTTCTTTCTTTATGAATGTCGAAAACGCCGCGGCAAAAGAAACGACTGAAGGACCAACCTCGTCGTCTTGGCCCCTGCGTAAACGGCTTAGATCCTGGGTGCCCAAATCTTGTTTATCAAACAGCGCGCTGATGAAGCTTGTAGCAATGATATGTGTATAGTTTTCCTTGGCGTCGGTGAATAATAAGGGCTTTAATTTTCCTTCCATCGGTCTGGGTTTGTTTATGCCTGTTTTGGTAAATAAAAAAATAAAAAAACTTAACGAAAAAAAAGAAAAAAAAAAAACACCGCTCCTCCAGGGATCGAACCTTCGACCACTTGGTCAGTAGTGCGATGTCCTAGCCCTGCGCCAACCGAACAGGGAAGAACTTGTCCTCCTCCTTTCATCCAAACTTCTGTTCCTCCCTTCTCTGGGCAACTTGGCCACAACAAGGAGGAACAGTCGCTGTTGCTACCTTTCTCCTCCTTTTTTTCTTAGAGTGCACGGCCTCAATCGCCGACTGTGCTGGGGTTCAGGCATCATGGCAGACTGCAAACGGGATTGGCGGTAACCTGCCCTTTATATTTCGACAGGTGGACGGCGGGAGGCTCTGAGTGCTCGGCAGCCAGCATACGTTTGGCGGCGAACACGAGGAGTGAGCTGCATGTGCAAGCTCGAAGCTCACGAGATGTTAAAGTATAACCAAAGGTGGGAAGGGCGTACATAGGGTGGGACGAATGAAAAACTTCCCTGCCATTCTCATTGTGTTCCAGACTATAGAAATAAAATTGTCAAGAGCATGCTTGATGTGTGCTTGACAAACCTATTTTGATTTTTGATTTGCATAAAATAGATTTATTGCTTTATTACCCAAGCATCAAGGAGACTGCAGTGATTGGTGTTCCACGCGCCACACACGTGCGCCTTTCGAATATAAAATATTCGCAGTATATAACAAAAATAAAAAATGCACAAACGCGCGTGCAAAATGATATTTGTTTTAGGTATTTTTTTTTAAAGTTACTACTGCTGACGCCATCACGTGTGGCACATGGAACACCAATCCCTGACTTCTCCTTGATGCTTGGATAATATAGCAATAGGTATATTGCAGTGGCACCATTTCTACCGCACAGCCGCTACCAACTTGACCACAATGTACTGTAGGGGAAAAATTAAATACGAAGAAAGAAGCGCGTGGCTCGCGGTACAGTCTTCGCCGCCGGGAAGTGAGCTTAGGGGCGAGTGTGTGTCCCCTACCCGATGTGTTTACGCCCTTCGCTCGGCGCTCCCCAAACTTCGGCATTGGGCCTCTTATGCCCGTGTCCCACTAGAGCAACAGACAGAAACAAACGACAGCGACCAGCCTCAAACCCATAGGAACCGTGCACATCTAATTCAGGCCCCGACCAGGGCGCCCCTAGCAGCAAACGGGTCCGTTTCAAGTTTCAAGTTTCAAGTTTATGTGTTTCCCTTCGTACAAGAAGAGAGGGAAGAGGGGAAAAAAGCAGTACAGAAACTGCTTGACAAAGCCCCCTCCTCCCCTACAGCAACAGTGAGAGCAGCACTTTATATAACAAAAGAAAAATATGATTTGTGCATACAGTCAACTCGCCATATCTAATGCAACGAAACCAGTAGTGAGCGTATAGCTTTCCGTGAGACACGTTCAATGCAGATTCCCAAAGACACAAAATAATTTAACACTCTTGGCAGCTGATACTTGATCATCTTATCTCCGTAGTTGGTTCTGGAGCGCGGGACTGTCCAGACATCGGCATGACGAATGGAATACAAGAGACTTTTTAAGTGAAGCGAGGCAAGTGAAATAAAACAACTGTCTGGGTTACTTAAAGCTGTTTTGTATGTTATGGCAAGTTTGTAGTCATAAAATTTTGTTATTTCAATAATTTCGAATTTTTTAAATAGCGGTTCTGTGTGGCTGTCATACTTTCCATTGCCCAGAATACGAATTGCTCTTTTTTGTAATATGTAGAGTCTATTAATATTTGTAATTGTGGTGTTTCCCCATACCAAAAAGCAGTAATTGAAACAAGCATAAAACAAAGAGTTATAGACAAGTCGTAGTATAAAGGGAGGTAATGTTCTTCTATACCTATAAATTATACCTACCACTTTAGATAGCTTTTTAACAATCATTTCTACTTCGTCATCCCATCGCATATGTTCATTAAACATTACGCCAAGAACCTTGACCTTCTGTACAATTTCTATACGGCATGACCCTAAAAAGAGAGCCTGATTATCGCAGAGCTCTACTCCCTTCGACCTGAAAACTATTGCCTTTGTTTTATTACTGTTTATTACTAATGAATTCAAACTCGTCCACACATTAAGTTGCTCCAAAAACCGATTGCCCGTTTCTATGATTTCAGAAATGTTTGTTCCTGAAAACAATATGGTGGTGTCATCTGCATAAATAATCATAGTTTCATTGCAGTCAATGTTAGTAATGTCATTTATATACAAGTTAAAAAGAAGCGGTCCTAAAATACTTCCTTGCGGAACACCCGCATTCAATTTTCGAGACTCGGAGTTGTGTCCTCCTATTACGACACTTTGAAAACGGAACTGCAGGTAGCTCTCAAATATGTTTTGGGCTATTCCCCTTATACCATATTGCTGTAGTTTTAGTAATAAGGTTTTGTGATTGAGACGATCGAAGGCCTTCGAGAAGTTTATAAATATTCCTAGTGTAAGGAGCTTATTTTCGATATTGTTTAAAATTATTTCTTTTTGGTTCAGCAAGGCTAACTCAGTCGAACACCCTTTTCGAAAACCATACTGATGGGGAGTAAGAATGCGTTGCTTTTCGCAGAAACTGTACAGTCTTTGTGGATTATTTTTTCTAATCCTTTTGAAAATATTGGCAAAATAGAAACCGGTCTATAGTTGCCCGAGGTCATTTTTATCTCCCGCTTTATAAATTACTGAAACCTTAACTTCTTGCATTTTGCGTGGGAAAACTCCAGTTTGAAGGGACACGTTAAAGATATGAGTTAGAATAGATGCAATAGATTCTATTACATATTTAATTGGCTTTATTTGAATCCCGTGTATATCACAACTTCTACTGTTTTTAAGCATTTGAAAATAGAAATAACTTCTACCTCGTCGGTTGGGGAAAGAAATATAGTCTCAGAAACACCCTCCACGTACCTTAAGGCTTCCGCTGTGTGAACACTATGCACTAAATCAAACAAAATAGTCATTGAACGCATTTGCAAGAGCTTTACCGTTTTTAATTTCACCTCCAATTTGAGTCAGCGATTTGTTCAAAAACATGGCCTTCATGTAGTACAGAGTTTAACTTCTTCCACAAAACATCCGTTCTGTTCTCATTTTGAAACAGCGAGTCATAGTATGTTCGTTTTGCCCGTCGTAGTGCACCTGTTTATCTTATTTCTTTGTTGTTTAAAACTTAATAAAACAGATCTATCTTTAGTACGTATAAACCTCTATAGAGCGCATCTCTTTTATTCATCATTTTTAGTATATCGGTTGTAACCCATGGTTTTCTACACTTTTTCTTAACTTTATGCGTTTTGTACTTAAAAACATGATTATAAATATTGCAAAACGTTTCAAGAAAACACTCGTATGCCTCATCAGCCGATACCTTAGACAATACCGCGCTCCAGTTTGCAATGTTGATTTGTTCTTGAAAAGCTTCGAGGCTTTTTTTGCTTATATCACGGTAGGAAAATTGTCGCAACTGTTTTTTCTTTTGTTCATTTTCCTCTATATTTGTAAGCATAAAAATTGGGAGGTGATCGCTTATTGTAACTCCAATCACACCAGCATGAACATTTGGCTCGGGTACATTCGTTAAAAACAGATCTAACAAAGTCTCATTCAATCTGTTAAAGCGAGTTGGTTGACAGATAGCATTTATGTAACCATATGACTGATAAAGTGTCAAAAATTCGGACTGTTGCGGCGATGACACAAGCATGTTTATATTAAAATCACCCCCCAAAATAAGCTTCAAGTTGTTATCGCCGATAAAACCAAAAAGATTATCTAGACATTTAAGAAAACAGGATATATTGCCACCAGGAGCGCGATACATAACACTGAAAATGTTAAGGTCCATGCCGCAAAGTCAAAACCTCGTAGTCATCTGTAACTTCAGAAAATTCATTAATTA
>JABSTQ010003433.1:0-17063 GCA_013358835.2 Ixodes persulcatus
TTAATAATTTGCCATAATATTGGAGAGAGATTCTAGTTAATTATAAAATCATAAACGTTCTTGATACCAAGAATAAACTGTACACTTTGGTTAACTTTGACACTATCCGTAGTGGCAATATATCAAACACTTTATTCGACTGAGGAATCTGCAGTTTACACGTCATCACCTTGAAATTTTGGCGCAATAATAGCTATATATAATAAAATGAAATGAAACCATGGCGAATTGTTTAAAGCGTAACGTTTCGGTGTTATCGTCATATTTGTACATTAAATACATGGGCTTATGGGAGCGCTGCCGTAATCAGCTAAGAGATGGCGCAAGATACCATGGCACACATTTCTGGGCGAGTTGCAGTAATTGTTTTTAGATTTGTTGGGGACACCTGATATTTTGATCACTATTTCGATTACTTGGAGCTTCTAGTCGCATGATTGACGAAGCTTAATTGGCATATTGATTACTCTTGTGGTAATTTCGAGTTATTAGTTGCGCACTCGACTTTAATGTAGCTGAATTGACATTTTGCTTATTCTTTCTTATTACTTCGGCTTATTAGTGATACAATTCAGATGATTTAAGAGCAATTGCATTTTGTGATTACTTGTTGATTACTTCGAGCTATTATTGACACATCTGACTTTATTTAAAGCTTATACCCCTGCCACACGGGCAACCCGAATGCCATTTACAACGAATGACCTTTGAGCGGACGGCCAATCAGAGCACGACACTCCGGGAGTAGCGCATTCCACGCGCGACAGATTGCGAGCTGATTCGCCGATCACACAAATGTCATTCGTTGTAAATGGCATTCGAGTCGCCCGTGTAGCATGGGTATTAGTTGACATATATGGCTTGTAGTTCCAATTACTTTAAACTATTCATAACACAATTTACATGATAAAAGTTCAACAAACATTTTGATTACTCTCGATTCTTCGAGAAATCATTGACAAAATTGAACTTGGTAGAAGCGCTTTTTTTTAATTTTTATTACTTTTGGTGTAAAGGTATTATTGGCAAATACGACTACATAAAAGCTCCGATAAGACTTGGATTTCTCCTCTGATTACTCCGTGATATTATTATTACAATTGACTTCAACAAAATTAACTTAACTTTTGTATTTTTCCCGATATATTAGTCACACAACGGAGATTTTATAAGCATTACTGACATCTTGATTACATTGAGTGAGACCTCTTCGACTTTATAAAGGTCTAATTGACATAATCCTTACTCTCATTATTACTTTAACTTCTATACAGCCAAGGGATTTACTCTCAGCTCAATTACATTAAGATCACTCGTTTCACTCTTTCGACTAACAGTTGACCCATAGAGTTTCATTCAGTCTAATTGACATTATGATTACCTTGACATTACTTTCAACAAATTATCGACTAGCTGATATGAGAACGAGTCGCATTATGATTACTCTTTTGATCACTTTGAGCTACTATTGACCAAATGGACTTGAATTCGCTAATTTGCATCTTGATGTAGTACTTTGAGCTAATATTCAAACTATTGATTTGTTATGAGCCCAATTGATGTCATGATTAGTAGTTTGATTACCTCGAGTTACTAATAAAATAACTTTATATCAACCTTATTGCCATGTTATCGACTTATTATACCACCAACTTGATTATTATGAGCTCAATTCACATTAATATTACTTTTGACAAACTTCGAGTTACTATTTTCCCAATGGGCTTTAATTCGGTCTAATTTATATTTTATCTATTTTCGTTACTTTGAGGCAGTATTCAACGAATTGATTTATTATCAGCTTAATTGACACCCTAAATACTCTTGTGATTGCTATGAGTTCCTATGGGCCCAATGTATTTTACTTAGACCTAATCGACATTTTGGGGACTCTCTTCATTTGTGTTTAATGACATATTATTACCATATTGATTACTTGAAGTTACTTTTAAAACAGTGAACTTTAATTCGGCCTAATTTAATTGTGATCAATGATTCTTTTGATTCATTTTAGCAAATATTCAACCAATTGATTTATTATGAGCATAATTGACATTATTATTACTCTTTTGATTATTTTGGGTTACATTAACGAAATTGACTTTAATTAGTCTTATTTGACAATTAAAGACTCTTTTTATTCGAGTTATACCACCAATTGATCTATTATGAGCTCAATTCACATTATTATTGCTCTTTTGATTACATCGCATAACGTTTGACACAAAAGACTTTAATCGGCCTATTTGACATTGAGAACTGTTTTGATTAGTTTGAGCTCATATTCAACCGAAGTTTTTTTATGAGCTCTTTTGGCATTATCGATTGATCGATTGATTGATCGATCAATCGATTGATCTGTCCCGTGACTCATCGATCGAATCAATCAGTCACGCACTAGATATTAGAATACCCAAGCATCACAGGGAATGCATGGAATGTTGGAAAAGGTGCCCCACACATTCGACTTCCCTGAAGAAACGTGCCATTATTTAAAGATTTTCTTTAGAAAAGTTACTTTTGCAGACGCTCGAGCATAAACGAAGTGAACCACCTTTCCTCCTCGGCGTGCCACTGTGAACGTTAAAGTAACCCGTCACTACGGCAGACGTGTCGTCGCCGAGCATGATCCAGCCGAAGACGTCCATCATGAACGCTTCGATGTCTCTCTTGGGCGTCGCGGGTGGTGGTGGGGGGGGGGGACGTACAAAACAAGCGAGGCGCGGCATGAGCGTTGAAATGAACCGACCACTTCGGCCAGATATCTACTCCATGGTCATCCGTTCGCTATCAGGTCAGCGAGCCAGACAAGCCACTTCTGGGATTACTTCTACCCTTCTTGAAGCTTGCCGATGGGAACGTCCACCCTTGCCCGTTCCCAGCCCAGGAGACCTCCGAACCAGCCGTCTGGCCAGCCTTCCCTAATTCCTGTCCACGGCCGTTCCTTCGTGCTCGAACCAAGAAGCCAGACAAGCTGCTTCTGGTATTCTTTCACCCCTTTGTATGTGTGCCTTCGACTCGCCAGAGACCACCTGTGAGGAGGGCGCGGGGTAATCGGCGTAGGCGGGGTGTCAGGACCCTCCAACTGATATGGCGAAGGAGAGCGGCACCTACCCGAGAGCGTCACGGTGGCACCAGGAAGACAAGGGGCGTCCTTGGAACAGCTGGACTTCCCGGAATTGTTGTGTGTGTTTGGGGGCTGGGTTTGTGCGTGCGTTGGAGGAGCCTACGGAGCCGACTTGAGGAAGGTGCGTGTCCTTAAAAGAAGCTAACTTCGGTGAGATTGGGTCTTCCTGCTTTGTTATGCTACCTGTACAAACATATACGAAACTCTTGTCGAAATGTCACCCTGCTTCCGAGACCCATCTTCCCTATGCCCTGGTCGAGACGAGACGAGACGAGACGAGATGCTCGCTGCTCGCTCCGGCCGGCGTCAGCGTTCGTCCCTGGCATTGAGGCGAGCGTTTGCCATGGACGCGGGAGCTGGCGCGGGCCGGAGCTCGCTAGGGAAGATCATGGCACTAGGGAAGATCATGGCGGAACAGCGCAGCACTGAGCTAGATTTCAGACGCCATGTTCTTCTATATATAGTGCCACTAAATAAGCTACGTTTGAGAGTAACGCCACTTGGCCATATTGGCTTAAAATCATGGTTGCCAGTTATCTGAAGATTTAGATGAGATCACAGGAAACGCTTTTCCGTCCTTCACAATTGTTTAAACAATTCGCGACAAAGCAAAGCAATATTATATGAGCTTCCTAACACCGAATCTAATGCTGAGGAAGTCGCACTTTTGAATCATGATGATCGGCAGTTGCGTCTACTCTGCACAAGCACCAAAATGTCGGCCCCTACAACAATGTTGGGGAACAGAGTGCCGATACTCTAAGCGCAGCTGATGTAGTGGCTGTAGTTCTTCCCAGAAGTGGCGCGCGGCACGTGTCTCAAGCATATCCACAAAATTGATTGGCGCCACTTTTTTCAGGATAGATAGGCTTTTATTCCACACAACCATGTAGCGGGTTTGCAAACCAGCATTCAGACGAAGAGCAGGCCGATATAGGACATAGGAAGTGTAAAGCTGCCACTTTATTTCATTTTTTGTTGTCTAGCTTTAAATTAAACTCTAAAATATATATATATATATATTTTTTGCAAAACAACGTTTGCGTGTTGAATGTGGCGGTTCAAACGGCCGCAACGCCGCACCTTGTGCTTTTGATAATTTCGAACGTTTATGGAACTTCGAATTCATTCGGAAATCAGAGCTTATTCTACGTTTTGTAAGCCACTGTAATCTACGTATGTACTGGCTCGTATCTTGCGCCGCCTGTTGGCCGTTTCCTACAGCGGCGGACGCAGGGCGAAGAAGTTCTAGCTCGAGATCGGCGGCGAACAGCCTGTGGCCCGAGCCCACCTCGAGCGCCCGACCTGCATGCGCAGCTGCGAACATGCAACTCGTTTGTTCCGGAAGAATTCTGGGCCATCTAGAGGAAAAGGGTACAAATAAATAGCGGTGGAATCCCCCTTAATGCACGAGAGCTTGTGCCACCGAGATCTCCCCCATGCAAGCAGATCGTGCTTGTAGCCTTTCCTGCGGTACACCATAAGGTGAAATAGTTTAGATTATGCTTCAAAATAAACAAAACAGGATAGCATGCGCACAAAAAACATGCACAAAAACATGTGGAATGCGCCACATCGGTAGTCTAAAATAGCAACGACATGTAGGCGATCGCACGTGTGTGGCATGATAGCCCCACGTGCAAAATCCCTGTGCGCGCTTCAACCAGCATTGTTCCATGTCTTAACCCAATATGTTGAGGGTCTACAAATGACGGCATGATTACGTTACACACGCTCGCGTGCCCACTTTCTGTCTCTAAATTACAAACAGACTGCTCCGCCGTCACGGTGAGGATCCGGCCACCTGATCTGGGGATTCGTGTCATGGGCTTCTGATGAAACTGGCCATTTTAAGGTGGGGCAAAAAGGGGGGGAGGGGGGTGTCAGTCGTGGGCATTTGACACAGGGCTTTTGTCATCGGGTGCTTTCGTGCACCACCCGATCGTACATAGGGCATCAACATTCTGTAAAACGGTCTCCTTTGTGGAACTTGCAAGTCCACTGTACTATGTGTTCGTGTGATCCTTTGCTGGATAAAACACAAATTCCGGAATCCGGGCAAGTAAGGAACCGAAACCAGAGGGGAAAACTTTTGAGGCGTTCAAAATCAGTGTAAAGAATGATGACGGTCGCATCAGTGCGTCGTCACTCGCTTTATCAAATAAGGAATTCAGAACAAAATGTAAGGGCGCAAACGAGCTAGTGTACATTGCACATGGTTGAAAAAACCCCGAGACTGCGGGTAAACGACACGACACTAAAAAGTCACTAAAAGTCTCTAAAAGTCTAGAGACTTTTTAGTGTCGTGTCGTTTACCCGCAGTCTCGGGGTTTTTTCAACCTAGGAATTCAGGTTCATTTGGGGTGAGGTATAATAAAGTGTGTGTATATGTTCGTTTTTTCCAAATAAAATTCAGTTGCTTGTAATCAGGGTTGGGCAGAAATACTCAAAAATGTATTTGGAAATACAAATACTGGGATACATTAAAATAGTAGCTAAAATACTGATACTGAAATATATCTGTAAAAGTGTATGGCGATACGTATCGGAAATACATTTTAAATTGGGGGGAAAAGTATTTGAAAATACAAATACAGGAATACATTTTAGGGAGGGCAGAAATACAAATACAGAAATACTGATACTGCAATACAGTTTTCAAACTTGTTTGAGACGCCAAATAAGATGAAGCTTGAAGTTGGAAGTGGAAGTTTTTGATCCCGAAATTACTTTCCCGTAGGCTTGCACTTCGCCTTGAAGGTAGTGATTTTGGACGACAAAAAGTCTTCAATGGGCTCGAAAAAACGTTCCATCAAGGACTGACCGAGGTCCCTTCCCTGACAACCTGTCTCTCTGACGAGGGATGCGAAAGTACTTCGACCTCTAAATAAATTCCATATCATCCTAAATCCAATCAAAGCGTCACCACGCCCCTGTCCAATAAGGACGCCCCGGTCAACATTTATCACATGACGTCACGGTGGAATGAACTAGTATTTTTTATCTGTAGGTGTGGTCTTGAATATGAAACTTTACCACGCTGCTGTATGAAAGGACAATAGGTAGTTTTCGTAGATCGTTTTGGCCTTTCCGCAACGCTATGCGCTACCCGCTACGAGACCCGCTAGCAGAGGCATAGCGGAGACTCAAAAAAGTGTTTTCGTAGACCGTTTTCTGCAAGCTACGGTTGGATGGAAGGATGAATCCGGCTGAGCCCTTTGGATCGGGCGGAAGCTTACGCCACCTAGCCATTTTGTTTTACCATTTAAGCTTAGAATATTTAAATGTGAAAACTATATTCACTTCGCACTGAAAAACAAAGTGAGGCTATAAAACCCCCTTGCCATCAGTTAATAAGAAAATACCTAGTTTTCTCTCGCTTTCTGCCACCATTCACTTAATCTTTGCCTGGTAATCTCTACCGTCTTGAAATCCACTTTTCCTTCGCTGTCTCTAAAACCCAATGACTTTATTAAATCTATGTTGTCTTCGGCAAGCATAGGGTGAAGCCCTTTACAGTAGAGATCAAGTGCTCAGCCGTCTCGTGCTCCTCTCCACAAGCAGCGCACACTGTATCCAGTTCCTGGTACTTCGCTCTGTATGTTCTGATTCGCAAAACACCTGTCCTTGCCTCAAACAACAATGAGCTTCCCCTAGAATTGTTATAAATGCTTTCTTTGCTAATAACTGTTTTGTTTAATCTATAGCTTTCCAGAGCCGTCTTTGTCTGCATTCCCTCTAGCCACCGATCTCTTTCTGTAGCCTTAACTTTCTTCTTAACTGAGACCTGCTCTTCCGTAACTCCCCTATAGCCTAAAAACTTTTCCTCTTAATTTCCTAGTGCGCTGTCTCCACTTTGTGTCTATACTTGTCATGTATAAATAGCTCAAAACATTTCGTGCCCATTGCTCCCCATTCATTTGCCTCAACCGATCCTCAAATTCTACTGCGATCATGACAGCGCCACTAGCGGTCGTAAAAAGCACTATATAAAACATTAAACGCATACTATTACTCAACCACGTTTTTGTTTTATCAGAGTGCCTCTTTTCAAACACAACACATGGTTAATTTACAATTATGAATCTTAATCTTTTTTCTGGATAAATTCTTCGTAGCACATCTTGCCAGCTTGCGGTAATCGCGCTTTGCTTAAAGCCAGATGCAGTTCGGCCAAGCCAATCCTCTCTTTGTCATCTCGCGCTCTTTTATGTTCGTGGACGCGTTCTCCGCCAATACCCGAAGATGCAGCGGCTCAGCGTTCTTGAGGACCAACTTTTATTGTCATGTTTAAGTTGGAGGGAAATAGAGGATGTGTATTTGATGTTTTCGGGACCGCCAAAGCGGTGTTATGTTATTTCACTGATGTGCACCACTGGTATGGTGTAGTTTTGGAATTTGTATTCTATAAACGGGGAAACACTATTGTTCTTTTTTTTAAGGCGCTACTGACTGTTGATCAGCAAAGAATTTTGTCTTTAGTATTTAGACTTTATTTATTTGGCTCTGGAGAGCAGCGGCACCGCGGAAGGCACCAGCTCGTACCATGGAGACCCGCGGTGCCGCATCTAGTGAACATGATAATGTCATGAGTATATACATGCATAATGACGACGACATGAATTGTTGGTATTGGGGAGGATGGCAGTCCGATTCGCAGAAGCCCAGATTTCGTGGAGGCGGGTTGGGTGGTTGAGAAGCAAGCTGGGGGATCTGGCACGCCGTTCGATCGGTGCATGAAGGAGCCTCCGGAACATTATGGCGCTGTTGCTCACTGGGGTCCACCGCGGTCGAAGCATCAGGCTCCAAGGAGCTAGCCGTCAAAGTAGAAGCTGCAGCCTCCGAGGCACCAGGGCTCAGATTGAGGCACCGCCGTCGCCCGGTGTGTCATCCTCTCAACGTCGTCGTCGTTGTGTTCTTTATTTATACGCGTACATATGTATAAATAAAATAAGATAGATAAAAAGACACACAATCGAACGACCAGCGTATCTCGAGATCCGCTATTTAGTAAGGCGCCTCCGCAACCACGTCCGCAACTCCGCAAGGTCTGCGCTAGATTGGCGCATGCGCAGTAGTTGCGGAGGCGTAGCGGATAACGTAGCGGAGGCGTAGCGGAGACGCCAGAACGATCTACGAAAACTCCCTAATACGTACTTTCATTGTAGGTTACTGTAGTATTGTAAGACCGCGCGCTGGCCAACTAGTCTGCAGGGTGATGAGGTGCCGTTGACCTAAAGGCCGGTTCGCCGGGACATCGCTGGGTGCGTGAGGTCCGACTCACCGGGCTGCCGTGTGGGTTCCGGGAAACGGCCGGTCATTTCGGAGCGGCGATTCCTCCGACGACATCAGATCCCGCGGGACGAGGCCAACAACACGTTCGTTCGGGTCGCGATCTCAGCGTGTTCTCGAGCGATCGGCCGGATCGCTCGACTCTTATTGATTTTTACAACAATGGCAACTGCTACCCAATCAGTGATCTCGCGTGAGGTGATGTGACGCATCTTTCTCTTTTACACATTACTACATTCTTCCTCTTTTATATTAAATGGCGATAAACATGTCTACAAATAACCAGTGAATTAATTTATTATACTTTCCCTTCATTTAAATTAATGAACCAACCATTACTGAAAATAGACAAGTCAAACTATTCCTAAAAAAACTTAAGATGTAATTTTAGGCACTTAAAATTGCTGCGATAAAACAGTTAGACATCGTATGTTTTGTAACCAATAACTAGACTAAGCAAAAACTAGTGAGCGCTTGGCTCTAAACGCCTTTACGAGGCACGTTAGTACACTTTCTCGTTAAATAATCACTTTGACTCGCGTTATGCACGTTACTACAAGTTACTCTAGGACTTCCGTTATGCACTGCAATAATGTCTTAAAACTAGCGTTATGCACTTACAAAAACCGAGAGGAAAAAATATATTACATCTGTGGTTCTTGTCCAATTTCGTTAATGATGTCCATAGACGTATTACTGTTAATGACAATAAGAAACGAAAGTACGTAGTCTTTCAGTCTTCCTGGAAGTCGCCGTTGCCGCTTAGAACGCCTAGGAACGGCAGACGATGCTTGGTGTCCAGCTTGAGATTGTTCGTGTGGTTCACCAGGCCCTGGGTCCATGGCAGAGAGGAGTGGTGCAACTGGTACCACTGAAGACACCGGCACAACCACGGAATCACTCACGTCACTCCGTGAAGATTCAATAGGCGGCATTGACTGTGGTGTCTCGGGGCGTGATGCCGCAGGGGTGCTTGCGTCGACGGGGTCAAAATACTCCACTGATACATTGGCTGGAAGAACCTCTACGGGCTCCTGTTGGGCAACGAGAGCGGCCGCTATTTTTTCAGCAGCCGTCGTAGACTCAGGAGTTCTTGTTACCGGGTCACCTGATGTGGTCGCTCTCCTTAGAGCTGTGGCCGATCTGGTCGCTACGCAGAGTTTTGGGAAGTTGAGCGTGTCGGTGACTAAATCGTTGTCACCATCTTCGTCGAAGTAATCTACTCGTTGCAGTTGTTGGGTTTCTGTAGTTCCTCTGCTTGCGTGTGGTGCACTCGCTTGATCTTGGAGAGGTGCAGGAGTGAGTTTCTTAGCGTTCCACTTCCGTCCGTCGCTAAACTGGTACGTGACAGGGCCAACTTGCTTTTCAATCACTTGCGGACCTGTGTATTTGCTGTGCTACTTATCACTGTGTTGTGGGCGAAAAATTCGGACGGCTTGGCCGGCTATGAACTTCGGCCGTCTCACAGCTCGTCTTGCGTCCGAGTAAATCTTCATTTTTGTCTGGTATTTCTTGACTCGCTCGTGGAGCTGAGACGTGCTTCTCTCTGGCACCTTGGGTGTCGGAAGACCCTGTAGATCCAGTCTTGATCTATGTACTCGTCCGTGAAGAAGAACTGCTGGAGTCGGACCCGTTGCTGGGTGAGTAGTACGCCTGTACGCTTCTAAGTAGTCACGAACCGCTTCAGGAAGTGGTCGTCCTTGAACTGTTGCCAGTTGTAAACATGACTTTAGTACTCGATTGAACCGCTCAACTTGTCCATTTGCTTGCGGATGATACAAGGAAGACTTGAGGTGCCTGATACCTTGCTGTTTCAAAAATTCTTCGAACTCCCTAGAGACGAACTGAACGCCATTGTCCGTGACGAGCTCTCGGGGCAAACCTTCCCGGGCAAAGATGTTCAGTAAAAAAGTAATTACAGTAACTGTTGTCGCCGCTGAGGTGTGTTGAACTTCGGGCCACTTCGAGTGATAATCAATCAGGACCAAGAAATATCTTTGACTTGGTGGAGCTTTGTCGATGGGACCCACGATATCCAAACCCAGCTTGTCAGATGGTCGCTCTGGGAACTCGACCGGCTGTAGCGGAGCAGGCGCTGCTTTAACCGGCTTGTCTGTTGCGTTGCAAACTGTACAATGCTGCACTTTAAACTTGATTTCGGCGTCCATGCGTGGCCACCAGTAGCGGTCTCTGATGACGCTGATGGTTCTCGTAATTCCTTGATGCGTCTCGTGCGCAAGATTGATGATATTCTCTCTGAGTCTTTCTGGAACAACTACTTTCTCCCCTTGTAACAATAAGTCGTTGTGAACGGACAGCTGGTCCCTGACGTTAAAGTACGGGCGCAGTTCAGGTATACTGGTGCTATCTCGCGGCCAAGATGACGCTGTGTAATGCATCACACTGGGCAGAACCGGGTCGATTGCCGTAGCTTCTTGAAATTCTGAGCGTGATATTGGAGCAATCATGAAGGAAACTATGTCTTCGTCAAAGATCATACCATTCTCTGTGTCTGAAAGGGGAAGTCTAGACAACGCGTCGGCAACGAGATTGTCGGCACCTTTCTGGTACTCCATTCGAAAATTATAATTCAAAAGACACTAAGCCCATCGAGTTATACGCAAAGGGCGAACTCCAGAGCCTCTATTGGACAGCAACGTGACTAACGCTTGGTGGTCTGTTCGAATAGTGAATGGCCTACCCCAGAGGTACACATGCCATTTTTCGCATGCCCATAAGCGAGCTAGGGCCTTCTTTTCTCCCGTAGAATACCTACGCTCAGCGTCGGCCAGCGACCGTGATGCAAAAGCAACCGTCCGAAGGTGTTTCCCGTACTTCTGTTGTAAAACAGCTCCTAAGCCATAGTTTGATAAATCCGTCGATATTTTGACAGGTAGCGTCGAATCAAACATGGAAAGGATTGGTGCATTCTGGATGCATGATTTTATCTTGGCAAAACTTGCCTGAGCTTCGGGGGACCAAACGAACTGTACGCCTTTGCGGAGCAAACGACGCAATGGTTCGACGGTGGTCGAACAGTGGGGTATAAACTTACTGTAATACTCAATTAATCCCAAAAATGCCTTCAACTTCGACGGGTCTGACGGAGTTTCGAAATTCCGGACGTCGTCTACCTTTGATGGAAGGGGTGCTAAACCATCCATTGAAAGACTGTGGCCCAGAAACGACAACTCGCGTACGTTAAAAACGCCCTTTCGATTAAGTTTCATTCCCGCTCGAGAGATTGAGGACAAGACTTGGCGCAAGTTCGAATCATGCTCTTCCTGTGAAGACCCGTACACAATGATGTCGTCTAGGTAAAATTGGACGCCCTTACAATCTTTTAGAACCCTAGACATGATCTGCTGAAACGCTGCGGGAGCGGACGCCAACCCGAAACAAACTCGCTTGAAGCGAAATAATCCTTCGTGAGTGATAAATGCCGTCAGGTCTCGACTCGCCGGGTCGAGTCGGATCTGGTGGTACGCCGACGCCAGGTCCAGCTTCGAAAAATGAGATGCTCCGTGCAATGAGTGCAGGAGCCCCTCTTTGTGTGGCAGCGGAAAGGAATCTATGACGACGGCTTGGTTGGGCGCACGCAAGTCGACGGACATCCTGATGCTGCCATCCTTTTTTCTTACTACAACAATTGGCGAGACCCACTCTGACGCATATATTCTTTCGATGATGCCTTGGCGCTCGAGCTTGAAAATTTCTTCTGAGACCGCTTCACGAAGGCTGATGGGTAGGCGACGTAGCCTTGACTGTACTGGAGGTACGTTTTGGCGCACCTTGACAGTGTGTGTCTGGTTTCGTAGCAGGCCAAGTTGCGACGTAAATAAATGCTCAAATTCCTCGAATCCGCGAGGAAGGTTTGACGTATCTTGTACAGGAGGGCTTGAAGCTTGGGTACAGCTTACCGCAGGCTGCTACACCTTCGTGGAAAACTCGTCCACGCTGTCTGTACTTGAGGACTGTGATCGGAAGGCGCTGGTGACCAGTGGTGATCTGGACTGAGGGTGGGCTGCGTTAGTACCTGGTGGCACTGACGATTGTGGACCGATGCCATGGGCATTCGGTAGATTTGCCCGTAGCTGACTTGAGCGCTGCGACGATACGATGAACGGGCGCCGCTGACGGTCACCCGCCGGCCTCACATCGGAGCGTGGCGTTTGGCCTGGGTCAGCTGCATCCAGATGAAAACATTCAAATTCAGCGCCTGATAGCCGAAGTTTCAATTCTCTGACGGCGTCAATACCAAGTAGAGAACGTCCTCCGCGAATTACGTAAAAATCTAGTGGCGTCTGTCGGTCTTTGAATACGACCTGAGCCGTGAAACATCCCAACACAGGAATCGGTTGATGCAGATAATGCATAAGCCGTTTCAAAGGCTTGCGTAAGCGGATCTTCCTAGTCTTGTTAAGTTGCTCGAAAATTTTTTCGTTCAGAATTGAAACCTGCGAACCAGTGTCGATCAGTAACTGGAGAGGCAAGCCGTTTACCTTTACGTCAGCAATGAAGGCGTCGTACAGGCTGCTGTCCTGTGACTCCAAAGACAGGACGGGAGCATCCCCGTCGATGGTGACGTTATAGTTGAACGCAGTGGTCGGACCAGGCCTCCGCAGGCGTCCGGAGGTCTGTCCACGTCCACGACCTGGAAGTGCAGGTCGCCGGCATTCACCATCCGCGGCAGGCGGCGGCGCGCGGCTTCGACAAACGACGGCAAAATGTCCGATTTTACCGCACTGGAAACACTGCGAGTTGAGTGCAGGTCAGTTCTCCCTGGCGTGATTCCTTCGGCCGCAAAAGCAACATGAGTAGTTGTCCTGTTGCGGCCCCGTTCTCGCAGGAGGCGGGTCGCGATATGGAATGTTACTCTGTCGCGCCGGTGGGCGTGGAGCATGGGCTGTCCCAGGACGCCCCCATTGAGACCTTGGAGCAGGTCTGGTCGGGTCCCATGGCCACGGTGGGATCCCTGCCCCATGTTCACTGAAACAGTCGTCTCCCGAGAAGAGTGCTGGAGACTGGTCGTTATAACGAGCAGCCGCTTGTACTCGTTCGGTCTCGGGCCCAGCAACATACCGCACGGGTGCAGTGGAACAGCTGGCGACGTGCTCCCCCTGACGTGGCTGATGGTACTGCTCTGCTATGCGTGCCAGCTGGGGGGCTATGTTGCGCTTTTTGGACTCCCAGGAGACTAGGGAGAAGGAAGTGACGTCAACAACGCAGCAAATGCAGATTGGATGTTGATTTTGTTTTCTTCTGTCAACATCCAATCTGCGTTTGCTCTAGTCGTTGACGTCACTTCCTTCTTCCAAGTCTCCTGGGAGTCCAAAAAGCGCAACATAGCCCCCCTGCTCAAACTGCAGCGCGAGCTGTGTCGCGCGCTCAAGCGTCGGTACCTGGTGACCTACGCAGTCTCTAAGAATGCGATCTTGAACACGGCGCGAGATCAAACCATCAAGAAAAAGATCACAAAGTCGCGTGTTCTCGGACCCGTCTTCAAACGCACAAAGCGCTTGCTGATTGCGTAACGCCGCTAAGAATTCCGTAACACTCTCTCCCGGCTGCTGAACGCGAAGACGGAGGAGCTTCTTACGCTCCAGCGCTAGCGATCCGGAAAAAACAAAATGGCTCTCTACGGCCGCTAAAAAGGTCTCGAACTCGTCAAGAAGTTCCGAGTGCGGAAGGTTAGTGAATCCAAATGCGGACACTCTTCGCTGCCCTTCCATTCCCAGCAACGAAAAAGGGATCTGTTTCTTCCTCTTCGGGTCAATAGCCTCGAGGCCTGCCGCACCTAGGAATGACATGAATGTCTCCTTCCATGCAGGCCAGGCCTGTGGTGGCGGTCCTGGAACTGCGAGAAACGGCGGTGGCGGTGGCAACGCCGCGGACTGAACGACCGTTATCTGCCGTTGTTCAGTATTCATGATGTCTGTGTTGCAAAAGGATGTATCCTAAAGCAAACGTATACGCTCAACTGTGAATGAAAGAGCGCGTACTCTTACAGCTAGTTTACAAAACAGAGCCAAGCAGCGCACCGCAAACCAATAACAAAATTGCGTAGCTTGAGTCGCACAGTCACGATAAGCGCGTCGACAAGGTGGGAGGACCGTAATCGAAGCACACATACAAACTGTGACAGCTAAGTGCCATAACGACTTTAAAGTGTAAGTTTTGAAAATAGGTGAGCAACTCAAAAGATGCTCGTAGCCAACGGCTACATGCATTGAATGCACTATACAGAGCACTTAGCAATCGCACACCCTTACGCGGTGTTTAGGACAAAAGGGGGAATTCTGCCGGCAAGCCGCAAAACAGAAAAGACGGTGAAAAACGAAATGAAAGCAAAGAACTCGGGGCTTGAAACCGCTACAATAAACCAACGTAGGGAGCCGGGATAGCTACCGGGTGCTCAAGCCGATGACTACCCTAACGTTCCAAATGAGGTTTGGCTGTAGGAAAACGAAGCCCGAATGGACCTTTTGTAGAAATACGCGGTGCGCATGCGTGGAGTATTTCATGCGCCTGGGTTCGAGAGTATCTAGTTCCAAACAATCCGCCATCTTGCATTTCTCGCCTTTGAGCGGTTTCGTTGTGTCGACCTGGGGGCGGAAGATTACGCACGATGGGGTCAAAGGTGAGCTTGGGGGAGCCGTATCTAGGTCACATCGCCTCAATGGGTGAACAGGATGTTGCTGACGTTTTGGGTGTGGAACGGGTGGAAGAGGCCTTGGGCGCGCGTTGTTTTCCAGTCACCTAGTCTCGAACCGATTCGCGTGTCTAGGTGGCAGCACATATTCGCCAAGAGGTCCATTGACAGTAGAGAGCGGCAGACGCGGAGGACCGTTAGACCACGAACCCTGAACAATCCTCGTCGCCATCCTCGTCGCCATAGAATGTAGTATTGTAAGACCGCGCGCTGGCCAACTAGTCTGCAGGGTGATGAGGTGCCGATGACCTAAAGGCCGGTTCGCCGGGGCATCGCTGGGTTTGTGAGGTTCGACTCACCGGGCTGCCGTGTGGGTTCCGGGAAACGGCCGGTCATTTCGGAGCGGCGATTCCTCCGACGACATCAGATCCCGCGGGACGAGGCCAACAACACGTTCGTTCGGGTCGCGATCTCAGCGTGTCCTCGAGCGATCGGCCGGATCGCTCGACTTTTATTGATTTTTACAACAATGACAACTATTACCCAATCAGTGATCTCGCGTGAGGTGATGTGACGCATCTTTCTCTTTTACACATTACTACAGTTACCTCGTTGAAGATCGTATAGGCAGTGTCATTTGGAATTTTCGAGAATAGTGGACCACCTGAAGCATCCTGAAACACATGTCTTATCTTCTGTTACGGTTGAAAAAAACGATACGGTGGCATCCCTGTTGTGAAGGTCCTTCTTGCCGACCCTCCGCCACCAACGCATGGATTACAGTCCTCAAGTTTTGTCTTGCATACTCTAAATAAAGACCTCGTGGATTGCGACCTGATATTGCCTGCACAGGTGCGAGCTCTCCGAGAAACAGCGCGCTCGAGACGAGTCGCAGGTGTACGAAGTCTGGGTCGGCACAGAGAGGCCACATCTGAACTCCTTCCTGGGTTTCGGATCACCAGAGCAGCAGGTCACTTTCACGTCGGCTGATGACGTACCCTTGAGCCGTGCAATATTACGGGCGCAGCCGCAGACGCATTCGAATATGTGTTTAACTTCACTGCGTGAGTCATCCTACTATTTCAAGCCAACCACAGCCAGGCTCGTGCTGCAACGGACTGTGACTCAGCTTTGCCGGCTGGGTGTACTGTGTGTATATGTAAGAGAGACGGTTAGCAGCTGAGGCAAGAGAGACGGTTAGCAGCGGGCTTTGGATGGCAGCAAACAATGACTTAAGAAACGCCTACCTAAGGACCTGCGGCACTAGATGCTCTGACCCCACTCCTGGCACGCCACCTGGTTGGAGTCCCCGACTACGCAACACTTCTCAGAAGAGAGAAGAGCACGCATAATAAAATAGTTCGGAGAATCGGAAGGAACCTTGGTCAGCATGGTAACAATTCCCAAGCATCTCCTTGACCCTGGTGCCCTCAGAAGTAAAAAAACAAAAGAAATTGCGTTCGGATTTGTAGTTTTGTTTCGGGGGGGGGGGGGGGGGGTAGTATTTTTCAAGAAATGTAACGAAACACATTTCACCCTGATTGTATCGCGATACGAAATGGGACATTCAAAGTGTATTTCGATACAGGAATACGGATACTGGTGAAAAAAATGTATCGCGAAACAGAAATACAGATATGAAATGTATTTCTGAAATACTATCGCGAGACATTTGTATCGCGATACTGCCTAACCCTGCTTCTGATGCTCCGAGTGTGCACGTCTACTTCTTTGTGCTCATTTGCGCCTTAAGTATAGGATTTTGCACCTGACGTCACCTTCCGGTTAGACTCGAAATCAAAACCAACATTGTCGTCTGCTATCAGTCCCTTGACGCCATTTTGGAGGCACTCGGCGTCTTATTGTGGCAACGGTAGTGCCGTAGAGTCATAGAGCCGCGTATTTGTATAATCACAATTCAGAATATTTAGTTTCCCTAGTCAATGTCAAAGAGGTTCCTCATGTGACCGAAGTGTTGTCCACAAACCCGTA